>JAJAGP010000254.1:246097-289469 GCA_025084515.1 Ancistrus triradiatus | reverse complement strand
ATTAATGGTGATTTTTGCTTTGGTCTTTTTAAAACAGTGTATTCAGGTCATTCTGCATTCTTTAACACTCACATGTGGGATGAATAGTCTCTGGTAGCATTACTTTTGGTGAATATAATTGGAATATAATTGGGACTGTGGTAGCCTAGTGGGTAAGGTACTGGACTATGGACCAGAAAGTTCAGTGTTCAAATCCCACCTCTGCCAAGCTGCCACTGTTGGCTCCTTGAGCAAGACCCTTAACCCACAATTGCTTGGATTGTAAGACTGTATCAATTGTAAGTCGCTCTGGATAAGGCTGTCTGCTAAATGACATAAATGTAACCACCTACTGTTGTCCGTGTAATTAAATAACATTAAGATCTGTAGCTAGAGTAAGAAAGGAGTTATCCTTGATCACATTGGTGTTGTAAACTGAGGGATAGCATTTATATCATTATATCCATGCTCAATTGAAATGATGATATTTAATGTAGGGCGTTATGCTTGTTACTCTAAAAATAACAGAGATATTCTGAGGTTACTTTTTATCCATAAGAGAAAAGCCCCCCATAGTGAACGTTCAACTTGACTAACCATAACTGTCTACAGATATTTGGTTTTAATCAAACTATACTCCCTGGCCAAAAAATTACGGGTTATAATGGGTTATAAATACCTGCAAGGTGTAAGACAGGATTCATAGATTGAGAAGAGGTGGTACAGTGCAGAATGTCTTGTTCGATGTGTGGACAATGGGGCACAAAGCAGATGTTAATGATTGGCCAAAAGGAGTGTTTGTATTGGGGCATGCCAAAGGCCATAGTGTGAAGGAAGTAGCTGAGTTTGTAGGTGCATCGAAGCATAGGTGCATTGATACCTGTAAGTTTTGCATATTTGATCTGGAGTCAGTGAAAACACGTGGGACTGATCAGCGTGCTCACAGCATGTTGTAGAGAGGTTTGGCTTGGTTCTGTTAGAGCAATGAATGCTGTTTTTGATGCACCTGTATCTGTAGGGCATTGTTGGCACAGTGGTCAAGTCCCAGCGCTGCTAGGCCACTCTTAAGCAAGACCCTTAACCCACAACTGTATCAATCAGCAAACTCGTTTGTTTGTTAGTTAATGTATCATCACATCAACCTCAATAGTTATTCGAGACAGGAGCAAGGTTTTAATGATACTAGTCAGACACACTCTCACTGGGGGACATTCAGAGAAGCCAGTTACGAATGCCTATGTTGTTGTAATCTGCTATGAGTTATCACACCTTGAAGACCCTCATATTACAGATAAGAACACAGCTCACCCAATTTCTTTCTCTCTTTCAGAAAACATTGACTAGAAAGCGGAACCAGAAGCAAAGTGGATCCTTTAAGGATGGTATGAACCTAAATATGCTCCAGGAAGGGTTGTGCATCGAATCCCAAAGTCTCACTGTTGTTGCTTGCAGGAATAGTGGAATGCAGTGACAAATTCACAAAGGAATTTCTTGAGACTAGTAGGAATGCCATGAAAGTCTTCAAATAATAGACTCAGAAAAGCAACGTGTTGAATTCATACAGAGAATAAAAAGCAAATCATTCCCATTTAAGTTTTTTCTTCAAAAGTTGCCCATATTAGTACTATAACTAATAGGTATATGAATAGTGCCAATTATGAAATTCGTGATCATAGTTCTCTTGCCACAGATCCACGGTTATACCAAGAGATCAAAGAACGGGGTCTACAGTCCAGCAACCTGGGTCCAGAAGATGAAGACACACATGCACTAGGAGAGGATCAGGGCATCGTGGTGAAAAACTACAAGGCAGCATATATGACATGGAGCCAGCTTCCACAGGTGAGTAGGAGGGTGAAGTTGCAGCAGTTTGTATAGATTGACAATTATTATCAAGACACTTATTTTATAACATGTGTTTGTAAAACCAGGTGACATTCGTACAAGATGCAATTTGGTTGATAACCATAAAAGTAAAGTCAAGTACATGTTATACAACCGAGCAAAGAAAGACTGATTGCAAGCTAACGTGGTGTTAAATGGGCACTCGTTCTGTAGTTTAAAAGCCGTGTTGTTTACTAGACTTTAGTGAAAGTAACTGGGTCATGTTATTTCATAACTCGCTGAAATATGAATGACTTCATGTTTAGACAGTTATTATCTTCAGGATTATTCTGCAGTCTAGTGGGTGGCTCGGTGGGTAGCATCGCTGCCTCACAGCAAGGAGGTCCTGGGTTCAATCCCAGGGTGGAGCGGCCTGGGTCCTTTCTGTGTGGAGTCTGCATGTACTCCAGGCACTCCGGTTTCCTCCCACAGTCCAAAAACCTGCAAGTTAGGTTAATTGATTACAGTAAATTGGCATGGTTTGCAGTGTGGTCTCTGGCGGACAGGACGGAGCAAGCAGCGGCTGGAGTATTCTCGGTCGCATCAAGTGGCTGTGGGTGGACCACCGCATCCCGAATGATGATATTCTGAAGTCTAGAACTTGCCTTAATGTACTGGGACGTTTTAACTTATCTGACTCTCTAAAAGAACACTGGAATGTCCCTTCTCTTCTTGGTCTTTCCGCCATACCTCCAGTCCCCTCTCCCCCCCGCCTCCTCCTACCGTCTACGACCTCTCTCGCTCCCCTTCCGCCCCTTGCTCTACCCCTTCCATTCCATTATCACCTCTCCCCTCTCCCCCCCAGCTTAACCTACCCCCCCCCCTCTCCCCCCACCCTCTTCAATTCCGTCTCATCTATTTTCAATTGCTTCTTGCTCAAACCCCTCCCCTCCCCCTTACTCCGCCCCCCCCTTCTCTTTTTCTGCTGTTAATTATCTCTCCATGCCCTTTCTTCTTCTATCCCTCTTCCCACCACCACTAGCGCCCAGCTCACCTCTCATCCACCGCCTCCACACAACCCTCGTCTTATTCCTTTCCATCTAGCTCCCCCCCTCACCCCTTACCTTTTAGCGTCTGTATTGCCTACTCTTCCAGACTCCCCTTTCGAACCGCCCTCGTCTTTTTCTACCCCCCACTCATTCACTGCGCATTACCATACACCCCCTCCTCCCCCCCTTTTTCGCGTTTGCCTTTTTACCACTGCGCCTACCTTCCGCTGACGTTCTTCTCCTCCGCCCATCTCCTTCTTTCCACACGGCCCTACTACACTTCCCTCCTCATGCATCACCACCTACTATTGTCCCCCAAAATCACCAGATCCTATCCCCTTCAGCGAGGCCCGAAGGCGCGAAGAGAGGGCGAAAAGAGGAAAAGACGCGAGAACCGAGTGGAGTGAGAGACGTGAGAAGATGATCAAAATAGAAGGGAGACGGAGAGAAGAAAGGCGGATAGACGAAAAGCGAGGGGCGAGAAGGGCAGAAGACAAAAAACAGAGCGCAAGAAGAAAGAAGGGGGGCGAAAGAGACATAAGGAGGAGGAGTTCAGGCAGGCGTAAAGCAGACAGTGCGAGAGGGAAGATGCCGAGCGAGAAACAGAGACGAAGAGGAGGAGAGAGGACGAGAGGAGACGACTATAGAGAGACACAAGAGAAGAAGCAGAGACGAACAGTAAGACGAGAGCCCAGAGCAAGGCTAGGGAAAAGCAGGCAGAAAGGGACGCAAGCGTGAAGGGTAGAAAAGGATGGCTTAATCGGCCACTACGCCCGGCAACGATAAGCTCGGCGCCACTAGTCATGGCGTGAACAAGGGGACACGAATAAGAGAGAGAATGGGAAAGAGGCATATGAGGTAAAGAGGAGAAGATGAGAGGGCGAGAAAGGATGCAAGAGGGCGGGAAGCCCAAAGAGTAGTATAGGGAGGAGAGGGGAGAGGGAGAAGACACGAGCGAGTGAAAAACAGGCAGGCGGCGAAAGTAGGACTCCCCTCTTACGGTTTAGTTGCTTGAGATTTGTAACAACAGATCTGCCTCTGTGTATCACCTGCAGTTTCTCACATGGCTCTGGTTCATATCTTTTCTTTGTGTCTTATGTGGTATCTACAGGTGCAGGAGATGGGCATTCTGGACACCATTTCACCTGATGAGCGCAAGAGGCAAGAGGTACATGCTGACGAGAACTCGTGAATGAGTCATGAGAGTAACAGTCGGCTTGCCTATTTCTAATATTGTTTACCATTAAGCAGTCATTCATTGTTACAAAGGTTAAAAACCCCTTGGGGCATGATGTCTTTCAGAAGCTTTACCACCCAGTTCTAACGTTATCCCGGAGTAGAAGTCGACGGTTGAACAAATGTTGAGGTGGAAAAAGAGACACGGAATTTATTGTTGCCTCTTAATGTCCACATGAAGAATTCCATCCCATTTTGTGGGAGCTACCACTTACCGTATTTTTCGGACCATAAAGCGCACCGGATTATAAGACGCAATATCAACGATCGGCTGCTAACGGATCTATGTTCATACATAAAGCGACCGGGTTATAAGGCGCATGAAATGAAACAAAACGCTTAAGTTCCGTCAGAAGCTCAGTTTGGTCTTTACCTGGCGCAGGGCGTCTTCTTGCTTCCTCCACTTCCGTATCATTGATTCGTTAATGTTGAATTCTCTCGCAGCTGCTCTATGTCCATGTTGTACTGCATGACTGATAGCGTTGTGTTTGAAATCCGCTTCGGAAATGAATGAATGAATGCACGTACCCTAATGCTGAAGCACATACCGTATTACTCCGCGATGCTGCGCACTACGGTTGCCTTAAGCTTCGTAACCTACCAAGACCGTGCTAAAACATTTTGACAGATTTATGAGCGCCGTGTACCATCTACAATCGGTTCTAGGTCAGAAAGCACAACCAGAATTAATTCATACATTAGACGCACCGCATTTTAAGGCGCACTGTCGATTTTTGAGAAAGTTAAAGGATTTTAAGTGCGCCTTATGGTCCAAAAAATATGGTATTTTCTAAAAGATTCCCTTGGTGTGTTGCAGTTGGTCCAGGCCCAGTCTAGAACTAGGTATTTATTTGGTAATCTGTCTTATCCTTTGATCCGTAATGATTAGCTATGTATATCTGTCTGGATTCCAAAATTCCAACAGCTCTCATTCCAATATGACCTGGACCACATTAGGTCAAAATAGCTTTTATCGTTCCTGACCAGTTCACAAAACTGTTGTGTAGGTTACTGTGAATTACTGCTGTGTTACAATAGAAACACACAAACACAACAACTGTGATATGGTTTAAAACTGAGTATTGTATTAATACATAACCAGTACCAGCAACGCCACTCAAGGGTTTCATTTTCATATTGATGGAACTACAGGTACTTTTTCTTCAGGAAGGAATGTTCTTTAACTGGCTTCTGCTGTCTGTGTAGTCTCACTGCTGTGTAAACATCAAGGTCCACCTTGTGCACACAACAAGGCCACACCCAGTCGCCATATTCTTTGCTGGTACCCTTTAACCTTTTGATTAGTTTTATATTTAGTGTTTCCTTATATTCTGTATACCTACCTAAAAGAAGACATATTTTGAAAAAAACATATTTAAAAATCTACATATATAAGGTATTAAAGCTCCTGTACTTAATAATAAATGGTTTAATTATATTGGTAATATTCAGAATGTATTTTTCTCAGTGTAACGTTGCTTTTGCTGGTCGTCTATATTTTGGGTGGGTACTCGAGAATGCATTTATGTGCTTTGCATTAAAGATGCAAATAGTATCTTTAAGAGCACATAAATGCATTCTTGATTGCAGAACAGTGAAGCGAGCACGTAGAGAAAGGAGAATCCTTGTCTGTAAGCACTGAGTCATGTGTGCTTCTTTCTCAACATTGACTGCATCTCAGTCACAAATCAAGCTGCTTTTGAGACTTTAATAATAGGTAGTATGATTGGATCAAGTATTATAGCAGAACATGGAATGTGCTCCATAGCAGAAACTGGTCATTGCAATTACTGCTACACACTTGGCACCTACATGCATCCGGAAAGTATTCACAGCGCTTCACTTTTTCCACATTTTGTTACGTTACAGCCTTATTCCAAATTGTATTAAATAAATCTCTTTCCTCAAAATTCTACACAAAATACCCCATTATGACCATGTGAAAAACGTTCTCTTGAGAGTTCTGAAAATGTATTAAAAATAAAAAACTAAGAAATCACATTTACGCGAGTATTCACAGCCTTCGCCATGAAGCTCAAAATTGAGCTCAGGTGCATCCTGTTTCCACTGATCATCCTTGAGATGTTTCTACAGCTTAAATGGAGTCCACCTGTGGTAAATCCAGTTGATTGGAAATAATTTGGATAGGCATACACCTGTCTATATAAGGTCCCACAGTTGACTGCATGTCAGAGCGCAAACACCAAGCATGAAGTCAAAGGAATTGTCTGTAGACCGCCGAGACAAAATTGTCTCGAGGCACAAATCTGGGGAAGGATACAGAAAAATTTCTGCTGCTTTGAAGGTTCCAATGAGCACAGTGGCCTCCATCATTCGTAAATGGAAGAAGTTTGGAACCAGCAGGACTCTTCCTAGAGCTGGCCGGCCGTTTAAATTGAGCGATAAGGGGAGAAGGGCCTTGGTCAGGGAGGTGACCAAGAACCCGATGGTCACTCTGTCAGAGCTCCAGCGTTCCTCCGTGAAGAGAGGAGAACCTTGCAGAAGGACAACCATCTCTGCAATCCACCAATCAGGCCTGTATGGCAGAGTGGTCAGGCGAAAGCCACTCCTTTAGTAAAAGGCACAAGGCAGCCCGTCTGGAATTTGCCAAAAGGCACCTGAAGGACTCTCAGACCATGAGAAACAAAATTCTCTGGTCTGATGAGACAAAGATTGAACTCTTTGGTGTGAATGCCAGGCGTCATGTTTGGAGAAAACCAGGCATTGCTCATCACGAGGCCAATACCATTCCTACAGTCAAGCATGGTGGTGGCAGCATCATGCTATGGGGATGTTTTTCAGCAGCAGGAACTGGCAGGACTGGTCAGGATAGAGGAAAGATGAATTGCAGCAATGTACAGAGAGACATCCTGGATGAAAACCTGCTCCAGAGCGCTCTTGACCTCAGACTGGGGCGACGGTTCATTTTTCAGCAGGACAACGACCCGAAGCACACAGCCAAGATCTCAAAGGAGTGGCTTCAGGACCACTCTGTGAATGTCCTGGAGTGGCCCAGCCAGAGCCCAGACTTGAATCCGATTGAACATCTCTGGAGAGATCTCTACATGGCTGTGCACAGACGTCTCCCATCCAACCTGATGGAGCTTCAGAGGTACTGCAAAGAAGAATGGGCAAAACTGCCTAGAGATAGGTGTGCCAAGCTTGTGGCATCATATTCAAAAAGACTTGAGGCTGTAGTTGCTGCCAAAGGTGGTTCTACAAAGTATTAAGCAAAGGCTGTGAATACTTACGTAAATATGATTTCTTTGTTTTTTAATTTAAATAAATTTTCAGAACTCTCAAGAAAACTTTTTCACATTGTCATAATGGGGTATTTTGTGTAGAATTTTGAGGAAAGAGATTAATTTAATACAATTTGGAATAAGGCTGTAACGTAACAAAATGTGGAAAAGGTGAACCGCTGTGAATACTTTCAGGCTGCACTGTACTTTAAGCCTCATTTTTCTTAAGGGCCCATCAATGAGCTCCGCATTACATTACTGGCAACTGTATGCCAACCAGGCAAAATACAAACTACAGATGAATGAATATACAAAATGAAGAAATCTGTCCTTTTATCTTCTATCTGTGCGTCCACGTAGGTCATCTTTGAGATTATGACATCCGAGTACTCCTACCAGCACAGCTTGAGCATCTTGGTGCGCCATTTTAAGTCTAGCGAGAGTTTAAGAGCGACCATGACCGCAACGGAACACCATCACTTGTTCTCCAACATCTCCGTCATTCAGAGAATCAGCAAACGGTATGCCAGTGAAGCTCGTCCCAGACCACACAATCATAGGAGACATGGTTTCTGAAAGACTGGGTGTGCAGTACATACAGGCTGCAGTAATGCAAGGCAGAACAATAGCAGAAGTGCATCTGTTGTATAGATTAACAAAGCTTGCATCAGTGGAGTAAGCCTAGGACATTTCCATTTATCATAACAGTTGGCAGCTACTATCAGACTGAAGAACGTGCAGTTTGTAGTATCTGTGGGTATTAACAGTTACAACAGATACTTTAGTTACAATCATCTTCAGGTAATTCCCGAGCTTGTGTTCCCAGTGTGTCAAGTCTGTGTCCTAACATGTTTTTATTCTTGCATTTGTGGTGTTCTTCCGTACGAAGGCTGTGTCTAAACATGCTTGTGAAACTGGTTTAGTAACCTATTCACCATAAGAGTCAGGTTTCTGAAAATCAGGGTCTTTGAAATGCCGTACGGATTACTTAGTAACACGACCTAGATTTGCATCAGAAATACTGTTCCGCCATACTGCCAAAAGACAGAAGTATGGTACTGTACTATACTGGCATTCTAACGTCAAGTTTCCTAGATGTTTGTTTATTGCGTCTGTGTCGGTAGCCAAGCTGAAACATCAGATTTTACGGAATGCAAGAGTTTGTATGGTGTTTTTAAAAATTAAGTAATGTACTAGCTTTCAAAAAGAAAGTTAATTTGTGTTTGAGTGTAATCCTCAGTGACTAATTATAGGATATTGAACAGGTTCTACAGAAGGACTGTGGCAAGTTTCCATGTTGTTTAACAACCTCCCAATTGATTTCCTTATAAAACTGTACTGTATGTTGAGAATTGGTGGTCATGGCATGTATTGGTTTTATTTAGCTATTTGCAGTTTACAGCTTTCCTTTTGATTTGCATTTAATTTGAATCTTTTAAAAAGCATTATTACTTCACAGGCTGAGCTTTGTGTGCTCAATACGTTTGAGAATTGTATATGGCACTGTTCCAAGCCAAACATTTAATATATTGTCATTTCTGCCTTTAAGCACAGATCAGGGTGTTTCAGATTAAGCGCTGTGGCTAGTGGGAGGGACTCTTGAAGCTGTTTTTCTCAGTTTGGGTGTTGTCATATAGGCGAAGTAAATGGAAGCAACTGTACACTGTGAAACTTTTACCGAATAGCATTTTAATCTACTAATTTTCTCATGTCTTAGCTTTTTTGATGATCTCGAGCGACGTCACCAAAGACATCCTGTCGTTCAAGACATCAGTGATATAGTACAGGATCATGCTGCCAACCACTTTGATCCATACATTGTATATTGCTCCAACGAGACCTTCCAGCAGAGGACACTGCAAAAACTACTGTAAGCAATCCTGGTTAATGACTTTTTAAGTGTGTAATCCTCAGAAATAGTACAAACAGTACAAATGTAAACATGGGATTAGACTTGGAATAATATTGTTGAAATGTGGCAGCTTAGAAATATGCACTTTTCATAAAACAAAGAAGAAAGGACACAGAATTGGAACGGCTAAACAAACACATCTGAGCTTGTATAAAATAATGGCTAGCAGGCAAGATAAACTGTATTTACCTACCTTGTGCCTGCTTAACCTCATTGTATTGATTCATTTTATCAGATACACAAACCATACAGGGAGTTTTATTGCTATACAATTAGTTACTGTACATTGCTACAGTGTGATGGCAGTTCCTAGGCAATGTCACTGCTGTGCTAAGAATGTTTCACCACTCAAATATCAAATATCTGGTGGTATGATAGAACCTAGTGTGATGTTGACAAAAATGATATCTCGATATTTTCTATGATTGTGAGGATAATGATTATTAGATAGTATTTGCCAGCTTCAAAAAAGTGTTTGCAAATGGCTTGCATTGTTCTAGCTTGCTCTTATACAGTGGGGTAAAAAAAGTATTTAGTCAGCCACTGATTGTGCAAGTTCTCCTACCTGGAAAGACGAGAGAGGTCTGTATTTTTCATCATAGTGCAGGTCTACGTCAGTTGAAGTGTATGATGAAAATTACAGTCCTCTCACATCTTTCTAAGTATGAAAACTTGCACAATCAGTGGACGACTAAATACTTTTTTTGCCCCACTGTAAATAGGATATTAGTTGTTGCTTGCTGTTGACATCATTTGAAATAACACTGAAGGAAATTAAAATATAAGGAAAACAGTAAACGTATTATTTACTTAAAACTGGAAGTGGATAAGAAAGTGACTGAATGATTGAATGAAGTGTTCAAATAAAAACGTAAGCGCATAAGCTTTCTCGAAGCAGAAGGTTTCACTTTTTCCCATGAAAACAGATTTATGGTCAAGCAGAACATCCGTTCCATACCTGTCAGGTACACAAACAGGTACACAAACCCAGAGTCCAGTTTTGAGCAACATCTGTCTTTTCAAAGCCAAACAACCTCCCTGCCAGTGAGCATTAGTGAACAATTAAACCTATTTACATATACTATGAGGCTGGTGGTGTCTGTATTTTGTCACCTGGTGCAGTTTGTTCACTCATTTTTACCTTCAGTCATGCGCATAAGTGTGCCATGAGAAATCATCAGGTGTGCCATGGAAGATTATCCAATTTCACCTGATTGGTACGCTAAGCGAGCGGCGTGTAGTTACAGGCAGAACAATTACATTCTCTTCCACTAGAGGGCAGTAAGATATCAGCATTGTGTTCAACTAAACATTTACAGTATTTAGCAGACGCCTTATCCAGAGCGACTTACAATTGGTACAATCCAAGCAATTGTGGGTTAAGGGTCTTGCTCAAGGACCCAACAGTGGCAGCTTGGTAGAGGTGGGATTTGAACCCTGGACCTTCTGGTCCGACGTCCAGTATCTTAACCACTAGGACACCACAGTCCAGTCCTAAACAGTCCCAGAATTTACTTCATACTGAGTAAATTGAGACTAGATTTCCATTATATTTCAATAGATATACTTTTTGTGAGGGTTTTTTTAGGTGGTGTACCTTATGGTTTTTCTAATGTGAAGTATGGGCTCAAAAAGGTTGGGAAACACGGTCTTAAGGCTTGTTTTTGACATTTCATTGTTTCGCAAAGTGAGTGACGTACTCGATAATGTTAGCTCGCTTGCTGGACTGTTTCTCGGAAGGCAAGGTCGTCAAGACCATGAGACCCCAGTTACTTGGGCAGGCACAGATTTGTGTACAGTAAATGTAGAAAAGTGTTAAATAGTAATAATACGAGATGGGAGACAGTCCTACATGTAGCATTATATACAGTATAATGTATAGCTACATATAATAGGTGTATTATTTACTATGTACCAAGTCTAATAGAAATGTTTTTGGGGTTGGATGAGTTGCTGTGAAGTGTGTCATTTGAAAATAACATGTGAAGGAAAATAATATAGGAAACAGAAACGAATTATTTACTTAAAAACTGGAAGTGGATAAGAAGTGACTGAATGATGAATGAAGTGTTCAAATAAAAAACGTAACGCATAAGCTTTCTCGAAGCAGAGGTTTCACTTTTTTGAACCGATGATGGAAAACGAGATTTATGGTCAAGCATGTATACTATGCCACCTGAGTATTCATAACCTGTCAGGCTACACTTAATACAGATGTGAGCAGTCACAAGCAGAACCAAGAGTCCAGTTTCCTGGTAGTGCCAACATTCCTGCTTTTCAAAGACCATAACAAACTGTCAGCAGCCCTAGCACACAACGGTACACAAACCGCCATGAGGCATAAGTCGACAAGACAAATTTAAGCTAGCTAACAATATTACATTATGACTGGCTGCTTGGTACGGCAAGCCCAAGGTCTGTATTTTGTCACCTGGCTGACTGCCCTAAAGGCCAGTGAGAAGTAGGGAACAATCCCAAACTATTTAGTCTATGGTTCTACTACTATTTTACCTTCGAGTAGCGAATGGTGGCCGCTGTCTAGTTAAGTGTGCCTTGTCCACATGGATGACGAGAGTTCAGTTCATTCAGATCGATGTTTGGCCTATACGGACTTCCAGATCTAGATCCTAAGATCGTTCATACTCGATGTGCGGCATTGAACCGCTAAGGCGATCAATGCAGGGGCGTGTACCATGGTACAAGGGATTATCAGCAAACTATTCACACTGTAACATTCTCTTCGCGACTGACGATTCAAGCGAGGGCGAGAAGGCGGTAAGATTAGTTTATCCAGCATGGTGTTCAACAGAACTAAACTATTCACAAGTTCTATCTTAGCGAGTACGCCTTAACTCCAGTAGGCGACGTGTCATACGTAAGTAGGTAACGAGATCCAAGCGAGATTAGTTGGAGGTAAAGAGGTTCGTTGCTCAAGGATGTTAAAACAACAGTGGCAGGTGAGAAGGTGGGATTATGAAACCACTGGACCTTCTGAGTCCGGACGTCCCAGCTCCATTAACCCAAATCGGGACACCCAGTCCCCTTCCTCCCCCCTGCCACCGGATTGCATGACATTCCTTATTCCCGTTTCTCACATTCTTCCCCCCTTTTCCTTTCCCTTTCTTCCCTCTTTTTTCTATTGTTTATTTATGCTTTTTCCCAGTTATCTCTCCCCGCCCTTCCTCCGATTATTTCCCCCCCCCCCACCCCCACCTTTGTCTTTTTCCCCCGATATTTCTCCCCATTTCTCTGCTCCATCCCCTTCCCACTTCCTATCCTCCCCTTTTCTCTTTTTCCCTCCTCTGTTTTTCTCTCCTTTTTCCTTCCTTCTCTTCCTCCCCCTCTTACCCCTTTTCATCCCTCTTTCCCATCTCCCTCCTCCTCCCCCCCCCCCTCCCCCCCTTTCCTCGATCCCTGAAATGACTACCTAAGGCGAGGGTACCAAATTTCGAATTAAGAGATTACCGGGATGTCCTGGCGGCGTATCCCACACGGAACGGCGTACCCGGTGGAAGAAATGGACCTCTCCCCCTCATATATATCACTGATTCCTCAATCTTGCTGCCTGGAAGAGCGCATTCCCCCCCCTTCCATCTCTTTTCGGGAGGGAGACCGGGGGGCAGGGGATAAAAGGCGAAAGGAGTGGTGAATGTAAAGGAACTAGCGAGTAGGAAAAAACGACGGAATAAAAAAGTAAACGTAAGACAAAAAAGTAAAAGGAAATTTACTTAATAATGAGTACATTGAGACTAGATTTCCAAGGCACCAGCAGGGTAAAAGAGTCCCTATCGTACCGTAGGTAAGGCGCGGAAGGCTGCCGAGCCATAGCACCTTCTCCATCACCCCTCCTATCCACCCCACTCCTGACCACCTTTACTACCATTTCCCCTGGCTCTCAAATTTTTCCACACTAATCATTTTTTCACCTTGTCTATTTTACTACCACCCCTCTTCCGGCGCGGGGGAATTGACTCTTCGGGGTCCGGGGCTTAAAGCCCCTCTTTTCGCGTGGTTTGTAGGGGGCGGTCCTGGATAAGGGGGGGGACTAGCTGTGCCCTAGTGGTCTATCAGAAAGAAAGGGTGGGGCAATAACTCAACGGGAGAGAAGGAGAGGGGCGAGGCGGAAAGGGAACACATGGGCGACGAAAACAAAACCTCGGTGGCCAAATAACTGCGGATACCCTGGGATCAGAGACCCTGGTAATGCGGAGAGAGAGAGGGAGTGGCAAAGGTGGAGAGGTATAGCGCGAATATGTCCGTGAGGAAAGTATAATAATCGTCCAGGATCGAGATAAAAGGGGAATGGTTTCGGAAGGCACTAATGACTAAGAGGGGGGGAAAGGCACAAGGGAGCCCTTCTCGATCGAACAGAAGAAAGAGGTGTCCAGATAAGTGCTAGTTCGAACACGAGTCTCAAGATCCTTCCATGGGGGCGGAGACCAAGGAAGCTAAAGGAGTTAGATAGGCCCTGATGAATACAAGGAGAAGGCGAGCGCTACATCCTTCGCAACACGACCAATCCGGAGACTGATCGAGGGGAGAAGGAGCGGATCCAGAGGGACCAACATACGGACGAATGCTAGAAAGGGGGGGGGGTGGGGGTTGACTTAAGGACTACGTGGTGGTATAAAGTAGGACAGAGGTTATACACCTGGTGCTGAGCTCGGACACGTTAATGACGTTAAAAAATAATCCGAAAGGAACGATCAAAAGAGGTGCAACAACCTCTGAAATCTAGATCCATGTGTCTACTCTTCACTGTACGTGACTTCTATTTTTGCCCTCCCCACCTTCACGCCTCCCCCATGATTCCCTCACTTCCCTCCTCCAAGGAGAACCCGGCCTGGAGGAACAGAACAACCCGTAATAGGGGAGCAGTAAACGAAACAGGTGACTCAAAGATGGGGGCCCAGGAAATGGGACACGTAACGCACCAAAGGGAACGGGACCACGGAACCCGTATCCCCTTCCGGGGAACGGAAGAAGAGAAGAGAGAAGAGACGAACGCGGGGAGGAGGTACAAGGATTTAAGGAATGGATTGTGACAAATTGCGAGAGGAACACGCCTGCCTATGATTATGGATGTGAGTCTCAAACAATCTGATGTCCTCTCCTGTGCTTTTATTCGTTAATTGCCTTCTCTAGCAAAGCCTGAAACACCTGGGACAGAAACAAAGGGGAGAAGGTAAGGGGGAGGAGGGGTTGGAAGGAAGAGGCACGGACAGGGGAGAGGAAAAAAGCAGAAAAGATGGAAGATAGAAAAAAAAAGTAAAAATAAAAGAGGAATACAGAAGGATAGCTGGGAAAGTTAAATACATCAGTACAGGTACCGACACCTGGCCTGTGTTCACAGGCTTTTCTGCATCCATGAAGTTAAGGGTCGGGAGGCGCGCGGGGGAGGAAGACGAGGGAGGTAAGAGAGACAAAAAGGTGAAGGGGGAAGGATTGTTGTGCGGGAGAAAGAATGGAATAATGGGAATACTGAATGTAAAGGTGGGTGTGTTAAAAACCTTCTCATGGTATATCCTAAGTAAATCTTACTTCAGACATGTCGAGACATGGTTCAGTGTCAGAAGCAAATGTTATCAGCGCATACCAAAGAAGTCAAGGACCCAGAAAGTGGAGTTCTTATGATAGGGGAGGAGTCACAAAAATACGGCCCAGAGAAAAATGTGGATGGGGAAAGGGACACAAAAGCAGTTGTGACAAAAGTGGGGGGAATGATGGAGCAAGATGCGTATGGGAGATAAGAGAATAGAAAAAGGGTAGAGGGAATAACACAAGGAGAATGGGCGGAGAGTTAAAGATGGACTTGTTGAAAGGAAAAGAAGAGGTAAAAAAGGACGAAAAAAGAAAGAGGGACGGTAACATGCAAAAAGTCAGGCGATCTACTTACTGGAAGTCATGTTTACTGTCAAACTCAAAAACACTTGGCACCGACGGACCACCACGATCAGAAAGGGAAGAAGGGAAAGACCGGCGGAGGGATTGAGGGGGGGGAAGTGGAAGAGGGGGGGAGAAGAGGGAGCGGAACTCTAGAGCAGCGAGAAGGAGGGATGAAAGCTTCGCGGAGGCGAGTAGAACGGAGAATGAGGAGAAAAAAGAAAAGGAAGAAGAGGGAACAACTATGGGGGAAGATTACTGAAAGGGAGCGGGAGAGAAAAAGAGGCCAGAAAAAAAAGACGTCAAACTAATTTATCTGTGTCTATGGCAATATGTCATAGAAATACGTATTACATAAAGATCACCGGACAATGTAGACTTTGCTGGTTGGCATGTGCAGCCAACCTGAGAGCTTGGCTCAGAAGTGCTTGGAAATTTATCTTAATGGTTCTTCCAGTGATAGAGCAACTTTGAAACGGTTTGTGTTCAGCTTGACATTGTCTATCATAATCGTACTATTTTTCAGGAAGGAAAACTTTTGAAAATAAAGTCATTGTCTGCTGTAGTCCGATGTTGACATTGTAGGTGCTGGTCAACATCTGTTGGAATAACGCTTTGAGAAAATCATCCTAGAATGACGACATTGTTTACACGTAATTGCATATACTGGAAAATCATATTTGTGAAATCTAATTTGAGCTTAAGCTTCTCTGTACATAGCCATTTCCATTGATCTCATCCTCGCGTTGGCTCCTGAAGAGAGGCGAATTGGCCGTGTACATGGAGGAGCACGGTATCTTCCGGAAAGCCTTCAGTCACAAGAGCTACTACCTTTTCCTCTTCAATGACGTGCTCATCATCACCAGGAAAAAAAGGTACGTTTGTTTTCCATTTAGCGTCGCTGTACTTAAACTATGGTTATAAATGTATTAATTAAGATGTTTAGTTTATTTCTTGCCTGTAGCATCTAGGCTGCCAAAGGAGGTTGGGTCCCTTTTTGAGTCTTGGTCCTTTATAAGGTTTCTTAGGTCATATTTATGTAGAAATATCAAGTTCACACTTTCAAGCACCACTGTAAATCAATGGAATGGAGTGGAACTCAGGATTTAGAGGGGTGCAGCTGGTACCCCTCTGCATTCCAGTCAGTCGTATGGGTACAACTGGGCATAAAAATAAGCCTGTTAAACACTAAATAGGTTTTTAACATTAAAGTGTGCATTCTGTGATGCGAAATGAAGAACCAATCAACACTAAAGATTTTTTTTATTAATTGCAATAGTTGTTTACGCTAATGTAACTGATACCTTTCCTTTTGCGGTGTAATATCACTATGATCATTTAGCCACTCAAGCTTTCTGGAAAAGATGCTGGAGGTTCTGGGAAATGTAGTGCCTGTGGTGAAATTGCGTGTCATGTTCTGCCAGGAAATCCAGGATAAAACTGACTTTTTCCCGCCATGATTGTAGGTGGGGCACAGTAACGTCTTACGTGTGTGTGTGTGTGTGTGTGTGTGTGTGTAGTGAAGAGAGCTATCTGGTGTTCGACTATGCTGTTCTGGAGAACATTGAGGTACAAGAGGAGCAGGCTGAGAAGTTCATTCTGCGGCTGGAGATGAAGTCCAACAGTGAGGGCCGCTCGCAGATCACTCTCGTCACTGAGAAACAGTGAGTCAATCCGCAGCTTTGGCGCCATCTGCTGGCACAGAGGTTATTGACAAGTGTCCTTACAGTTGGGTGTTTAAGGCTTTAATAGGCAAAGCTTTCACGGTCTTGAAGCCCTATGCAGATTTAGTTCGCTAATCAGGGGGACGTCTGTGACCGCATTTTAAACATCTCCACAGTAATAGAAACTTGCATTTGGACGATAAATCTACAGGATGAACTTAGATGTTTGTAACTGATACAGCTGGTCATAATTTCAGAAAGTTAAAAGTACATATTGTGCATATCAAAGTCTAAAGTAATTTGTATTTATGCCTGTGGCTTCCTTTATTATTTTTATATTTCTCCTGCACTCATTGTTGTGATGAAAGAATAGTTCTCCCAACATTCAGTCCACTTCAATCTTTTTTTAGCCTTTATTTGTAGATTTGGGAATGTTACTGATTGACAAGGATTTGTGAACTGAAACCTGCCAATAGTTTTAACGACTGCATTATGTTCTGTGAAACAGGTCACTGACCGAAATGGACATTGGCCAGACATTACCATAGCCGTGTAGGCTTTTTGTGCTACTGTAATGTAAATATAAAGGGTATAGAGTGCAAACGATACGTAAATGTGAGAGGTACAGCTGAAAACATTGAACGCTCCCTAATGCCAATCCATTTTTAATGAATGGAAATGCACAATAATTATAGACAGTTCATTTAATGCATTGTTATGACTCTGTGTCCAAGAAAGCTCTAACACTTAACCGGATGGTATGATGGACCTGATACTTTTGTCTGCTGGAAGCCAAAATGCATTGATAGACAGTATTATAAACGACACAGAAGATCAGCCAGATGAAACAGAGAATCAAGTGAATGTAAACCAGTTTGTATCAAACAAAGGCGTACTATTTGCAATAGGGCAGGCACATAAACAAATGATCTTATGATGGAGTTTACAGTCTTTGTCTGTTGCCCTTTGTCAGAGTTGGGCCCTTCACCAACAATTGGATTGTACATTTATAAGACTGTATCAGTTGTGAATCTTCTGGATAAGAGCCACTCTGCTAAATGATTGAAATGTAAACCCTCTCAGCACTGTGATGCTTTTAAGAAATCCTGCCATGGCTGTCTTTCTTCTAGAGTTCATTTTAAGGTTCTCTTCCTAGCTTTTAAAGCTCATAATGGATTGGCACCTGCATATGTTTCAGCTTTTAAATCTTCAAATACTGGCTTGCTAAATGTTCCAAAGACAAAGTACAAAATGTCTGGTGAAAGAGCTTTCAGCCACATTTACATTTACAGCATTTAGCAGACGCCCTTATCCAGAGCGACTGACAGTTGGTACAGTCTTACAATCCAAGCAATTGTGGGTTAAGGGCTTTGCTTAAGGACCCAACAGTGGCAGCCTGGCACAGATGGGATTTGAACCCTGGACCTTGTGGTCCGTAGTCCAGTACCTTATGTGTACCTTAATGTGTTTGCAGGCTCGATCAAGCTCGCTGGGTTACTGCTCTGCGCCACAATCAGCAAGGAGCGATGTCGCCCAACAGGGAGGGTGAGTGAATTCATTCCACTGATGAGTCTATCTAGTGGCAAACGTAGTTATAGCTTATGTAAATCAAGCCTGTTTTGATTTTGACATTTTACATAATGAGGGAGAGGAAAAAAGCACTCAGGAGAGATGCCAGTTTTAATCAAACCCTGTTTAAACGTCTCTCAGTTAGAAAATGTTATAGAAATACGTTTGTGTGTGCGCACAGGCCTGGTTCAATATGAGGCAACCAAGGTCTATATGCCCAAAGAGTCAGATGAGCTGAGCCTCCAGCAAGCTGAAGTTGTCATCGTGCAGAAGGAGGTCGAGGGTAAGGACTGAATTTAACGACTTGTTAAAAATAGTGTGAATGAAATAGAGGATGATACTGAATTTTTCATAACCCAGGCATGACTGATGGTAAAAGGAGACAATTACTGATTTATCTGCTACTATAAAAGGGTTCCTTCATATTTAGTAGTGGAACTAGTATTAGTATTATTGTCCTTTAAGCACATCTCAAACAGTGGAATAAAAACAATCCTTGATGCTTTTCTCTCTTCCATCCCACTCAAATTCACTAATACAGTGGGAGAAGCATGATTGATTACATGTGTATTACTAATTTGCCTTGGAAACCTGGACTGTGGTAGCCTAGCGGGTAAGGTACTGGACTATGGACCAAAAGGTCCAGGGTTCAAATCCCACCGCTGCCAGGCTTCCACTGTTGGGTTCTCGAGCAAGACCCCACAATTGCTTGCATTGTAAGACTGTAACAATTGTTAATCGCTCTGGATAAGGGCAACTGCTAAATGCTGTAAATGTAATCCATCACCCAAATTTGGATCACTAATGACCATGTTGTTGTTCATATAGGCTAATTGTGTAATAATTATTGCCTTGCCCTGAAGGTGATGTAGTAGGTTAGTAAATTGGGAGGAAAAGGAAACCCTAAGCATTGAAACCTTTCACACCTGACATGCCCATGTTGCAGGTTGGTGTTATGGGGAGAGGTTGAGGGATGGAGAAAGGGGCTGGTTTCCGGCGAGCTGTGCCACACAGCTCACTGACCACGCCGTCATAGAGTCCAACATCCAGCGCATGGAGCGACTCCGCAAAGAGACCAATGTTTGATCAGACCTAAAGCACTGAATAACTACTGCCAGTTGTAACTGTAAACATGTGATTTTTTTTTTTATTAAAGAAAAACAAGTTGTGAATGGACTAGAGAGTAAATGTACAAAGGAGGAGTGAGGAAGTGTAAATAAAAGCACAGGAGAACTTTTCGTCTTAGCTTTATTTTGAGCTTGCCTTTTGTTAAAATTCATGTTTGAATACATAAAAAGTTATTTAAAAATGTCAAACTGACCAGATATCAAATTTCTTTTAAAAACCATTTGGTGTAAAAACTTAAGACCGATTTAGAAAAACAGCTGCTGTTTCCCCAAAACTTTTAGCTGTCACAAAAATAATGGAAAAACCAAAACGGCTGCATAGATTCTGCAGGCAATCGGTGGTAATCTGGTCAAACGCATGTTGCAAGCTTAGACGATCGTCAGGTCAAATCTGGTTCTTATTGCTCAGATCTTGGATGTTTCTTCTTGTTGACAAAGCTAAAGAGAAAAGAGGAAATAAAGGTCAGTCATCCAAGTGTTTATACAGCACCCGAGTTGCAGAAGACTGCTTTCAACAGAAAACGCACAACTACACAGAAACTGTGTTCATAGCAGGACTCTAGTTTCCTTCGTTTCGTCACTAGTTCATGCTCTTGGGTCCTAGGTGTTGGTTACATTGTTTACCACACAGATGGCTGCACTTAAGATGCACAGACTGCAATTTTCTTGGATGATTTTTTTTTTTTGGTTTCTTTTTGGATATAACAAATATAAATGACAGCATACAGACAAAAATTTGTTCAGGTCTTTTAATAGAAATTTCATCATTGCTAAAGAAAGACGGCAGGGGCTGCTGGCTTGTGCTTGGCTCTACGATAGCATTAGCCTCTTTGTTAGCTTTGTAAAATTCTTCACATTCAGTGGGGTAATGCTGTTCCTCCATGGCTGAGTGTTGCCGTGTATGTACAATACTGCAAACAGCACGGCTGTGTCTGAGATGGATCCCTATTCCTTCATTAATATCCCTACTCCACTATTATAATGCTACATAGAGAGACTATTTGGTTGACCATGTAGCACCCAAAACGACCACAATTGGACACTTCATCATGCCTCTAGTCTCAAACAAACCCACATCCAGCTGTTTTTAGAGTTGTACGTACACATACATCTCCCCCCCCCTTAATTAGCTAGTAAAAGGACTGTGCTGTTCACTTTCAGCACCAGAGTCTGTGCAGTCACATCCATTATTACATCTGTGTTTTAGCTCATGCATTGGTAATATACTGATTACACATTTTAATATAAACAAAAATAACCTTATGGGACACGTGAGTGGCCGTTACAGCAGATTTTTAGCTGTCACATACAGAAAGGTGCAGTCATTTGGAATCTACAGCAAGGTGGCACCTAATTTCAGTTGGAGGAGGCTGCTGTAGTCCAAGCTGTGGAAAACCTGTACCTGGATTCTGACTTGTCATTCAAATTCAGATCATATTTGAGCAGCTACTCTCCATATTATTCTGCTTACCGTGCCTTCTACCATCAGCAGTTTAAGAACAATCCAAATGGATGGCGTTGATCTCAGTTATTGTAGACCTCCTGTCTATACTCAGTAATCAAGTGGCAAAGTTTTTTTTTTTTTGGTAGGGCCCTGGCAGCACAATGTCCTAATTTGTAGACAAACAAAAAAGGCACCAAGAGCACAACCAGAATTTTGATCATATGTAGGAGACCAACTTCACATCTCCCTGATGGTTGTGCATCATCAGGCAAAGCAATCCATAAAAATGGCTGTGAGGACACAGCAGATTTAAATGCATCACATTAGCGGTGTCTAGCAGGAACAGATCATTAGAGCTGCAGTGGCCCTCTAAAGTTAATTAAGTGTTTAAAGAGGGTTACTCAAGCCCGTTTGTCAGAACATCCTTTCTGCAAAGTTTACTACAATGCATTAGTAGTGTCCCCTCCCCTTACTGGCAGTAGCTCATCTGCATACATGAACAAGCCTGTCCACAACCAGATCAGACAAAGCCGTCACCGACTACATTTTCTGCAGTTTAATAACACCTTGCCAGTCATACCGTTTCATAATTCATAAGTGAATTGCGAACTGCAGCACGAGTGTTAAGAACAGGAAATCCACTACAGCCATGTGTTAAGAAAACAGCGACTGATGCTGCAGAGTATGGTAACGAACCCGGCAGGATGGTGCAAGATGGTGAAGCCGGCGGCGGTTGGTTTACTCGTTCCCGCCCTGTTCAGCTTCGGGAGCGGCTGATTTGTCAGTTGATGCTTCAGCTGCCTTGCTGTCCTTGCCGTCCTGGGGCTTTGTGGTCTGGGGCCGTCTGCGGCGGTAGTTGAAGTTGCGGCGGTAACGGCGCTGTCGGGGCTCTTGACTCTGGCCACCCTCTCCCTGGTTCTCCTTATCCTCCTCCCCTTCTCTCACTGGACGGGGACGAGGGGGACCCCTGTGCACACAAAGCTATGTCAGAAACATGCCTGGAGATGTTGACAATGTCCAATCTTGACCAACAGCTCCCTGCCAGTTGCCAACTAGAGCACATCTGGTGCGGTGCGTTTTCCATATTGCTGAAAAGTTGTGCTTTCGTGTATTTAATAGTTGTGCTCACCAAACCATTTCTGCTACCCCAAGAGAGTTATTTCACACCCCTCTTTAAAAAATTACAAGAATTACTTGGTTGTAAAATGGGTGTCACAAGTGTCAGGATTCACACATCATGGGCCTCCTGCCATTTATGGTTGAGAGAACGCAAGGATCACAGTGAACTGCTCCTTCTGATTGACAAACAAGTACAGGTGCTCGCCAATTTATGATGGGGTTACGTTCCAAGAAACTCTTCGCAAACCGAGAAGTTCGGATATTCTGTGTACACCTGTTAGCATAGCCTACCTTAAACATACTTAAAATACAACCCATAGCTAGGAAACATCGTTAACACAAAGCCTGTAAGTGCTCAATATCATGTTAATTATGGAACAACAAACAACAAGGTTAGTCCATTGGTGCGGCTGCCCAGCTTAGTCAGAATACAGTTTCTGCTGATTTTGTGCATCTGCATGATCAGATTCATATCCTACAGTTGAAGTATTGTTACCCAAACCACTGTAATTGGCCTTTAGTGCAACATCAAAATCCAAACGCAGCAATGCAGTAAACAACACGCATGTTCTAACTATTCTTTGGCACATTCTCACGTGACGTAAGCAGCTATTTCCCTCCCTATGCATCGCGTTAGACATATCCAAACCTTGGTCTGAACCTTGGCCTGTAGCCTCTGTAGTAGTTCTGTCTCACTGGTTTGTTGCCCTGATCTTGACCACCCTGGTTCTCATCACCTTCCCCACTCTAAAAAACAAGACAAGTACAACTGATTAGAATTACTCAAACAAGACTCAGTTAAAATTAGACTGTCAGTATTTAACAAGGCTTTCACCATTTGCCCTCATTATGCCATACCTCAGTCATCTCACCCCTGGCTGGACCGCTGTTGTAGGGGGGCCTCCGGCCATAACGTCTCCGCACGTAGTAAGGTGGGTAGCGTCTCCGGGGGTAGGCTGGTTTGCGCTGCTGCTCACCCTCTGAAGCGTTCTCCCCAGCCTCCCTCTTTTCACCTTCTCCGTCGCTCTGGTAGTTGTCCTGGTAGTCACGCGGTGGTCCCCTCCTACGTGGATAACGCCTGTACCGGTTCCTGTCTGCTGCATATTTGCTGCCCTGGACGGGGACGCCACCCGGACCAGTTACATTGGCCGCTTCAGCACCCTGGATGAACAAACAGCAGTATGATTAGCAGAAAACCTCAGATGTTCTGCTTTAATGTGGATGTAGGAGGACAGAGCACACATGCCACAAGATGTTAGCTGCAAGTTGCAAGGTGGGACCTCCACTGATCAGACTTTTCTCTTCAAGACGTATTAAAGATGCTCTATTGGATTGAGACTTGGGGAATTTGAAGGGCAGGTCAACACCTCGAATGCTTGAGCTTCTCAAACCATACCTGTACAATTTTCTGCAGCGTGGTAGGTCACATCACATGGAAGCGATGGGATTTACGGAGTTACCTGCTTGTTAATTTAATGGGTTGTATTGATTTTCTTATGTACAACTGTGTGTAGATTAAACAGAATGATTGGCTCTTCTCTAAATAACAAGGGCAGCTGGTTTTTTTTATTGTACACTTTGCCACAAAGCTTCTGTAACAACAGTTAATACCAGTCAAGCAGTAACAAAAGATTAAGCTCAGACAAGTTCAAGAACTGAAGCTCACCTTCTCCCCTTCAACCACATCAAACTCCACAGTCTCACCGTCCCCTACACTGCGAAGGTATTTCCTTGGGTTATTCTTCTTAATGGCAGTCTGTTAACAAGAAACCTAGTTTAGGGTTTCCATTAATTTAAGATAGAAAAAAAAAACAGTTGAGAATAAATCGCAGAAAATCCCTACCTGATGTACAAAGACGTCTTCTTTTGTGTCATTTCTTTAATAAGAAAGAATAAATAAATACTTTAGATACATTACACACCACATACATACGTATTATAGCCATTTCATATAATTAATATGCATATTTAAACTGAAATAATAAATTCAGACATACACAGATCAACCAAAACATTATAACACACCCACTGGCTAAGATAACATCGATTAGCTCTATACAGCAGCACATGTTAAGCTCTGTGATCCATCACATGATAAGTTAACAGTTGGTTCTTGTAGTTGAGGTGTTGGATGCATGAGAAATGCTCAGGAGTCAAGAGACGAGTGAGTTTAACAAGGGACAAATCGTTATGGGGAGACAAAGTTTGCGGGATGGTCCTGGTCTTAACCCCTGTCCATAATCACAGAGTGTCAAAACCAGATCTTAGAACATCATGTGGATGTTCTGGTACATGTGTACCAATTACATGGGGAAAGTAATGGCACCAGGATGCACTGTGGTGAAACAAAGAGCTGGTGGAGGAGAGCTGGATAATGTTACGCTGAGAAACCCTGGATGTGAGCATTTATATGGACTTTAATTTGAGGTATAACACGTTATGGAGCAGGAGGTTATAATGTTTTGGCTGATCAGTGTATAAGGATTGAGACTTTTGAGGAAACAATAGCATGGTGTTTACAGAAGAGTCAGCAGCCTGGCTATAAGCATTTAAAAGCTGTAAGAGGATTGGAGATGTTCCCTGACCCACATTACTGAATGGTCTTTGGGGGGTGGGGTGTCCAAGAGGTTTACCTGTTGATGAAACCATAGCCATTCCTCACATTGAACCATTTTACTGTCCCCAGGACCTTTGTTGCTGTAAAAAAAAAAGGCACATAATCAGTAAGAACCGTGTGTGCGCAGTCTCTTTAGAATGAAGTGGTCTCAGTCATGGGATCACAAATAGCACAGCCATGTGGGCTGTAACAGAACCCAAAGCCACTGCCAAAGTCTAAGCAGACATTTGAAGACATCTATTAATAGCACCCAACTGTCAGACTGTTTATAGACTATGATGCAAAACCATGGTCTGTATAACCATCTGCTCAGACACACTCATTTACAAAACAGTCCTGCTCAGGGGTCTTTGTGAGACTCCAAAAAGAACAGTCATGTCTAAAGTAGTTACACTAAATAAATCAGATGGGTCATACTTTGCAGTGTCGCCTGTATATTTAACCATAGGAATCAAACAAGTGGTATACTACGACAAAAAACAAGGTTCTTTTTAATCCAGGTTTAAACACAAAAATAAAAAAAACACGTTTTGTACAAAATTGGATCTCAGGGTCTACTTATAAATGCACCCACACATGGTACAGTACATCGGCAAGACCATATCAATTCCCAGGGGGTATCGTCCACATACGATCACTTGACACGTTAGTTCGAGGAAATGATACGTTGGAGGTAGAATCAGGAAGAAGTTACACGTGGTCTGTCAGATTAGCTTTCCAGTTAGAATCGATCATTATGAATTAATGCCCGACACGCTACCAACGTCGAGTCAGATTCACGTCAGTGCATCAAAACCTCCCCATGTGTGCGTGGGGTAAAAATGCCCTCCTCGAACCATGTTTCCAAGCATTTAGCCTCCTAGCTGCTAACGAGTCACCATGTGGTCGGAGACCAGAGGCAGTAAGAAAAGCGTGGCTCTGCTTTAGATCGATAATTACAATCCGGCATCGTCACTTCAGATCCCGCGTTTCGTCTGTGGAGAGCCGCTGTGACATTCAGCTCTGGTCGATCATCAAGGATTCGTAGGTGCTTAGACAAAAGAAGCGTCGTGCATCCCAACTGAACGGCGGACATTTTGGTAATGCTAACTAGAAAAGCTAACAAGGTGCACCGTGTCGATGTATCGGGATTGATTGCTGGATTAGGAAGAACGACCGCGGATGAACTGAAAATATATGCATTTCCACGATTACGGTGCATTTCGGAGTCCTGAGCCTTGCGTGTATAATTGCCGAGTGGGCCCGAATGCTATTGTACACGGCTCAGACAGACAAAGACTACTCAACATCAGAGCTCGGTCTAAAATCACCGACATCCTTCAAGTGACAAATCTCGTCAATCTGGTTTTATGTAGCACAAACGGTGGCGTGTGGTAAATCCGTCAATGTGGGTAATTAAACCAGCCGCACACGGGCAGAGAAACAGCGCGTGTCACGGAGACAAGGGAAGGTAGTGGGTCACGATCAAGGCCAATTTCACTCGCCAAACAAGCAAGCCTGGCCAGTATTACCGGTTACCTGCGAACAGTTCAAAAATAGCAGGTAACCATGTACATAATTAAAGACCTATATAGCCCAAGTGAGATTTTATCATTCTGTAGGAACATGAGCTCATTCGGGCCTTACAGCGTTAGCAGAGCCAGCTAACTGCTAAGCACTCGACCAAACGGCTCGCTACGGGACTTCGAACGCTCGGGTATATTTGAATTTTACGAAAATTAACCGCCGTAACCGCCACGCAAATTTGAAATAAACAAGTTTCTCTCGTCATTTTGGAAAAAAGGCTAAAAACTGACCACGTAACTTGCGTTTTGTCATTAAAAGTCAAGACGACAACTCGCCACGCACTGAAAAGGCAAATGTATCCAAACAAAATTTAGGCACGGTTGCCATTTTGGCTACAGTCATTAATTAATGGCCTGCATGATTAGTGACAGAACTCATAAAACCGTTTATAGTATTCGGCATCACAAATGAGGCTAAACCCGATACTAAACGGTAGCAAATTATTAACGCTAGACCGTCACCAGCCTGTGTTACCCACTATAGTACAGTCTTCCGGGCCGCTAACCGACTCACCGATGACCTTCTTATCCCCCGCGGTGGCTACGGCTGCCGGGCTGGATGGGCTCTCCGCGTCGGCGGCAGGCTGCGGCGGCTGCTGCTGCTGTGTCTCGGCCTCGCTGCTCATGGTGGTGTCCTGTTGGTAAAGCCGGCGGTGGCTCTCTAGTGTGTTTACTCCCGGTGCTAGATGGTAACCTGGGCCGGCGGTGGTGGGGGCTACTGCCTTCGGGCTCTCTGCTTTCCTTTCTCCGCTCCCGTGCCGATCGAACTGGACGGAATCGGAAAAGATACAGGCGGATATTCTTGCGCCCGCCCCGCCATTTCTTCAGCTGATTGGTCAGAACGTCGGTCTTTAGGCTCCAGGCGTCACTTTTCTACAGCTCATTGGTTAAATGCGCTGTCAGTCATAACGTCATTATGCTTCGTGCATATGATTGGCTCGCTATGAAGGGAATACCTTGTTCTTCTCCTCAAAATGGAGCCCAGATATAAGCTTGGCTACATCCCAAACAGCACACTACATACTTAATATGTCAAATGGTAACCTCTCCATTGGTGGTGTTGTCGTCATTTAACACTCTAGTTCTATGGTATGGGTTCGGACCAAACTCTAAGGAGGATAGAGTCAGAACACGTAGAGCCTGGAAATCCTAATTTCAGACAATTGTTCGCTAGTCATGTCCTATACATGTCCAAGTGTCCATTTTTAAAACGTTACGTGCAATGAAGTGGTAACACCACAATATTATGTGCAGTTGGACAGTTCTTAAAAAAAAAAAAAAAACAGAAGAAAACCATACGCCTTTCAAACACAGTCAGAATAGTAAATAATAAAAACAATAGACTACGGGCTGTATTTACAAAATATTTGATAATACTGTGTACCGAGCCACCTTACAGCCTTGATGCCAAAAGTCTTTTTCTTTTAAGAAAGCCAGCATATGCTGTTATGGATCCAGGTTTCAAATCTCACATTGGACAAGGCCCTTGAGCCACAACTGTTTTTGATTGTATTATTGCTTGGATTATCAGTTGTAAATCACTTTGGGTACTGACTAAACGTAACTCAGAAACACTATATCCGTGAGTTCCATGTTGGTCTGTGATGGCCTAGCAGTTAAAGTACTGGACTATGGTCCAAAAGGTCCAGGGTTCAAATTCCACCTCTGCCAAGCTAGCACTGTCCTGGTCCTTGAGCAAGGTCCTTAACCCACAATTGCTTGGATTGTAAGATATCAATTGTAAGTCGCTCTGGATAAGGGCATCTGCTACATGTTGTAAATGTAATGTTAATGGTCCAACATTCTATTAAAAATATGCAGTTCCTCTATTCACAAAGCAACCATTCCCAGTAATGTGGCACAGTATAAAAAATCATGTCTATTTTTAAACCAAGTGACTAAAGTCACAATTTAAGTGTAGACATGGGGCGTTTTAAAACCACGTCCCCTCATACGACTCTGCCCAGTGCATTTTAAAAGGCAGCACTTGATGAGACCGAGCCATAGCCAAGTGTGAGACAGTCCCACACCACCCTTCCGCTTTTGTCATGTAAATGTTATTCTGGCACTGCAGCCAAGTGGCTGGATGATGTGTGAAGAGCTTGTTGTTAACAGCCCAGCACAAAGACAGCCTTTAACATTGACCCTCGGAAACCTCCTGCCAGGCCCAGGACTCTTCCAGCACTCCAGCTGAAAGAGCTCTTTTGTGAAGAAGGGATGGGGGTATGAGCCATGATGGTGGGGAGAGAGGGGCCTGTTGGATAGGTTAGGATGTGGATTAGGGTATGGAGCAGAGACAATAGAAACTTCATCAGTCTGGACCTGGCATTTAAAGGTATGCATAAGGAAGAGGGCCCAGTTTGGGTTCAAGGCTTGGAAGCTCATAAAGCAAATGACGATGATCATTTTGGAAAATGATGTTGAACCCCCATGTTGAATGAGAGAAATGTCATTGTTTTAATAACAGGGAATCATCAAAGTCAAGAGAGACATAACATCCATTTCTACAAAAGAGTTTTAAATTTATTCAGGAACTTGGCAGAAAAAGTAGTCAAATGACATTGTGAATAGTTAATTGTAAGTGATCCAAATGATGGACAATGACCCGTATTCTTCTTACCGCAGAGAGAAAAGACATTTGTGTGTGTGTCTCACCATGTTTGGTACACACCATCTTTACTGATAAACGTCTTAGATATGGTTTATTCACGTTTTAGTCATTAAACTGTAGTCCGTGGGTGTAAAAATGGATTTTGGCACTGTGAAAAAATTCTTAGCAACTAAAACATTTTAAATATAAGCAAATATATTCTCACAAATTTAAGCTCAATGAACTCACCTCCACCAACCCAACAAAAAAAAGAAAAAAAACACAAAAAACCCAAACACACACCCACCCCCCACCTCCACCTTTGTTCCTAACTGTTAATTCATCTACCACAATATAAAGAAGCATGCATTAGAGCAAATTAGATCTTTTACTGCTAACGCAACTCAAAATATTAAAGGTTCAGAATGCTACTTGATAACGACAACTCAAAATCCAATTTAAAGCTTCAGTGAGGCGGATTTACATCATAATTAGAAAAATAAAGGCTTATATTTAAGAAGTTTTTCCAGTGCAAAAATAGTAAGAATCCTGTAAACTAGTCTACCGTTTAGAGGAAGATTTGGGGCAATATTTCCGTATAAATTTGTAATTTTCAGGCTGACAAATAGCACGTACATCAAATCATTGCACCATATAGTACAGTACAAGAAAAGAAATAACAAAAATCACATCTCCCCACACTGGGCGATGACAATGGGTAGCTTGGGCTTGTTGTTGGGTCCTGTGGGCACGTTCTGCAATAGAGCATAAAGAAATTATTTAACCATAAATGTCTAAAGCAAATAATTCTGAGAGTCATACAATTTTTCCTTTTTTGGCCTCAAATAAATTTGGACTAGAAATGATAACCAAAAACATATCACTATAAAAGCATAATAAAATTTTCTTTCTGTAAAGCAAAGTAGATATCGAAAGAAAATTTAGTCAATTGTAATATTGGCTTTAAAAGTAACAATAACTGAGGTTTAGAATGTCTTCTTTACTTAATTAGTACACATGAGCAGTAATACGATGTGAACGGTGTTGAATCAATAGACTTTATATGTAGCACCCCGGTTTCTTATAATCAATAATACAGTGCCTTACAAAAGTATTCGGCCCCCTTGAACTTTTCAACCTTCTGCCACATTTCAGGCTTCAAACAAAGATATGAAATTTTAATTTTTTGTGAAGAATCAACAACAAGTGGGACACAATCGTGAAGTGGAACGAAATTTATTGGATATTTGAAACTTTTTTAGAAATAAAAAAACTGAAAATTGGGGTGTGCAAAATTATTTGGCCCCTTTACTTTCAGTGCAGCAAACTCACTCCAGAAGTTCAGTGAGGATCTCAGAATGATCCAATGTTGACCTAAATGACTGATGATGATAAATAGAACCCACCTGTGTGTAATCAAGTCTCTGTATAAATGCACATGCTCTGTGATAGTCTCAGAGTTATGTTTAAAGCACAGAGAGCATCATGAAACCAATGAACATACCAGGCAGGTTCCGAGATACTGTTGTGGAGAAGTTTAAAGCCGGATTTGGATACAAAAAGATTTCCCAGCTTTAAACATCTCAAGGAGCCTGTTGCAAAAAAGCGATCATATTGAAATGAAGGAGTATCAGACCAGCTGCAAAATCTACCAAGACCCAGCCCGTCCTTCTAAACTTTTCAGCTCAAACAAGGGAGAAGACTGATCAGAGATGCAGCCAAGAGGCCCATGATCACTCTGGATGAACTGCAGAGATCTACAGCTGAGGTGGGAAACTCTGTCCATAGGACAGCAATCAGTCGTACACTGCACAAATCTGGCCTTTATGGAAGAGGAAAGTATTAACGCAAGGGGGCCGAATAATTTTGCACGCCCCACTTTTCAGTTTTTTTTATTTCTAAAAAAAGTTTCAAATATCCAATAAATTTCATTCCACTTCACGATTGTGTCCCACTTGTTGTTGATTCTTCACAAAAATTACAATTTCATATCTTTATGTTTAAAGCCTGAAATGTGGCAAAAGGTTGAAAAGTTCAAGGGGGCCGAATACTTTTGCAAGGCACTGTACTTTGACACAATGACTGAGCGTTCAGTTGTCCAAGTGTGAAGGTCTTATTGAGAAAAAGTCTGAATAAGTTGGAAACAAACCAAACTTTTTATTGCTAAATTGATATGAACTGATAAATGAATCTTTTTGCTGCAGAAAATGATCTCATCTGGATGCACCAAAGACTTTCAAAGAACTGCTGTTCAGTTTGAGATGTTGCACTTCAATCAAACCATTCTAAGACTCAGTTACATATTCTATGCAGTCTAAATCTACACATCACTTAAATAAATCCTTTCAAGCAAAGAGGAAGCAGGCTAAAAGATTTTAACAAGCAACACACTATGCCACACAAAGAAATTTCTACCCAGTCATGTAAAATAATTAAATTAAACTAGTCATTTCAACAACAATAAGTAAGCTGTTAATAAGTATGACTTCATCAATCAGATATTGTAATACTCTATGCTTCTGTATTAACAACTAACAACAATCTACCGTGGTAGTCTAGCGGTTAAGGTACTGGACTCTGGACCACCTCTGCCAAGCTGCCACTGTTGGGTCCTTGAGCAAGACCCTTAACCCAAAATTGCTTGGGTTGTAAGACTGTATCAATTGTAAGTCACTCTGGATAAGGGCGTCTGCTAAATGCTGTAAATGTAAATGTAATACAAAAAGTAAAAACATGATTAAAAGAATAATTAAAACTGTAAATGTCACTGCCCTATGATAATCTAATTGTGCTGTTCTAATGAAGAAGAAAAAAAAAACATCTTAGCGATTGAACATCTAGGGATAAAACTTGTCGGGGGAAAACTTCAATTATGTCATTGGAGCTAGGTGAAGTACCTGAGTACTTTAAACACTCAAGAATAATAGGCACAATAAATAAATAAATCCACACCTTTTGATAGTGGGCCAAAAGGTCAGTATACAAAAGTGTGCAAATGTCTTAAGCAGTCTATATTTTAAATTTATATTCTGCTTATTCTAGTTTGTGGCCATTACACTTTGTAGTTCCACAATTACAGACTCCTAATTGTCAGGACCACCAGAGATCAGGTCCTATTTGGGTGGTGGATCATTCTCAGCACTGCAGTGACACTGATGTGGTGGTGGTGTGTGGTGAGAATGATCCACCACCCAGATAGCCCAAATGACTGCACATCCACAGACATATCTGTCAAATTCCTTAACATGCTCAAAACAGTGGAAATAACCGGGAATTTTAGAAGTCCTCCTCCTTTGCACGGCATACAAACCATCCTGTACAAAACTGGGATGGCTGTGGCTTTCTCCAGAACTAATATCACAGAGAACCTGAGGTGTGACAGAAATATGAAGTCCATTGTTGGAAAAGCACAGCGGAGGATGTACTTCCTGAGAAAATAAGGAAGTTTGGCCTGCCACAGGAGCTTCTGGAGAAGTTTTACACAGCAGCAATATAGTCTGTAATCACCAACTCAATTATAGTTCACTGGAGTTAAAACTTTCCCCAGTCTATCTGAACTGTACAGGACCAGAACCAGTAACCAAACAAACTAATCGTACCCAGTTTTAATGGTTTACTGTGACTTCTGTAACAGGAAGCAAATGCCCTGTATGAAAAGTTATGTGGCAAATACTGTGAAGTCTGATACTGAAATTCAGGAGGGATAAAACCCTCTCCTTATTAGAGGAAAAGCTCTCCTCCACCAGCTCTTTGTTTCACCACAGTGCATCCTGGTGCCATTACTTTCCCCATGTAATTGGTACACATGTACCTGAACATCCACATGATGTTCTAAGATCTGGTTTTGACACTCTGTGATTATGGACAGGGGTTAAAACCAGGACCATCCTGCAAACCTTTTGTCTCCCCATAACGATTTGTCCTTTGTTAAACTCACCCGTGTCTTTACACCTGAGCATTTCACACACATCCAACACATCAACTACAAGAACCAACTGTTAAGCTCCCTGTTGGAGGACAATGCATCCTATTGAGACTTCAACAAGGGATAAAATCCTCTCCATGTTGGAGGAAATCCTCTACCTGTAGAAAGAAAAGCTATCACAACAATAACTAGGTTCTAGATTTTCAAAGTGTTTCATAATCTACAAGCAACAATTAAGGATAACAATGAAACGTTAGAAGGATTTAAAATGCTGACTATAGTTAAATAAAATCAAACAATAAACCAGTATGTTTCTGTTTGCAGATCTGAGAGATCACAATGGCACACATTTAACAATCAGATCTTAGAGGTACAGTGGAGCAAAACCATGAATGCATTAGAGAGTCAGTAGGAGTATCAGGTAGCCAGAGCAGCTGCTAATGGACAGGTGCTACATGGTCTCTAATTTTACTGCCGCTTTCTGCACTCTATGTAAACTAGTGATGGAACTCTCGGACAAGCCAGACAGAAGATCTTTACAATTATTTAGATACGTTGATATAAAAGCATGGATGAGTTTCTCAATATCAGCTGTGGAAATGTTTCTAAGGTGATAGAATGCCATTTTGCATATATGATTATGCACTGGACTATGGACCAAAAGGTCCAGGGTTCAAATCCCTCTCTGCCAAGCTGCCACTGTTGGGTCCTTGAGCAAGGCCCTTAACCCACAACAGCTTGGATTGTAAGATTGTACCAATTGTAAGTCGCTCTGGATAAGGGCGTCTGCTAAATGCTGTAAATGACTTATGATTTTTAAAGTTCACAGGTCACTATCAAAAGTAACTCCGAGGTTTCTGACGCAAGCTACTGCACCTGACCTTTGATCATTATTCCAAATGATAAGGAATTGTGTGCTATCATCACTCAACTGTACAAGATTCTGACTAATCTGTTCTATAGGCAACTGAACAATGAAATGATAGACCTATGAGGGCCATGACACAGAGACACAAAGCTGTGTGTCATCAGTATACTGATGATATGCAATGTCGTTTATCGCTGCAAACAGAAGCATATAAAGATATAAATAGCATAATTTATGACAGACTGATATTAGCTACAGTAAGAAAGGTAAAATAATGTCTTTATTGTCAGTGTAGAATTATACAGTGAAATTAGGATTTCTGCTCCTGAACAGTGCAAATCTCCACAAAAACAAAATAAGTCACACAGGCAGATTAAGTCAGTCAAACACACAAAGGCTTTGCACTTCAGGATTAGTATTGCACTGACAGAATAAAAAGAAATATTGAATAAGAAATATTATATTGAGGAATTACACTGACAGAATAGTGCATAGGTTACACTTTTAAACCTAATGTTTCTAGTCATTTCTTTTAATTGCAAGGGATTAAAATCTTATTGTCAAAAAAACAAAGCAAGGATGATTTTTTCACTATCAGCTGTTGATAAATTTCTAAGGTGATTTTCTAAGAATGCCATTTTGGTTATGGCTTATGATTTTTAAAGTTAAGATCCCTGTCAAAAGTAACTCCAAGGCGTTTTTTTTTTAGCACTGACTGACAACAGACTATGACCTGACCTTTGATCATTATTCCCAATGATAAAGAATTCTGCGCCATCATTATTTAACACAAAATATGTCACACAGGCAGAACACACAGAGGCTTTGCACTTGAACATAAGAAATATTGTTCATCACTGATAGAATAGGGCCTTTTGTTTACAATTTTAAAACTGTTTCTAGTAATTTATTTTAATTGCAATGGACTAAAAGTTGTATTGTTAAAAAACCTATACAAAAATGTTCATTGTTTCATATGAAATACAAAGGATTGTCTTTTGTCAAACGTAAAATCAATAATCATCAGAAAATCAAATCGTGAGCAGAGTGTATCATTACAGACAGAGAGACCAGTCAAGTTCTGTCGTCAACTACGTATCTTAACTCTCAACTGCATCAACAGCAGAGCTGAGATCTATTAGATCCAAGACAGTGTGTCTTAATTTATTTTAAGATTATTCAGGACTCTGAGTGCCATTTCTGTTTATGTTAAAATTAGTAAAAAGGTAAAAGTTAATATAAAATTGGACTATACTTATTGAGAATCTAAGGGCTAAGGTTACTTTATTAAGGTGACGTTCTATGACAGCTGCTTAAAAACTTTGTAGATACTGTAAATTCCTTGCTCTAGAAATGAACAATTTTAAGAAATGTCATTTGAAAATGGCCAAAAAAATGCTTTGAGATGATTAAAAAAAGATTCCCTGAAGGATCACAGACTTATGTCCTCATCTTGTGCATGCGGTTGAAAAAGAACAATTACTTATGCACCATCTATGCTCTGCTGTTCAATTCAGTTGTTTTTGACCAGTGTTGTCTTGTTTGTATTGTAAATATGGTTTGTCTGAGCTTTTAGTTTCTCTTTAGCAGCTTTCAACAGAGCAGCCCTATTTATTTGTACCAGTCAAGGCATGTAGAGGCACAGTGAGGAGTTGTTTGTGTGGGTGAGTGTATGTCTCTTAGTTAGCATGTCTTTATAATGATAGCAATTGGATTGTGAGGTCATTAGGCTGCTCCTTGCACCAGGAGACGTTTTGGGGTTTTCTAAAACGGGTATTACGTTACTAGGGTTAGGTATAGGAGTAGGGTTATCAGTTAGCAACAAACCTACATGTTCAATGGAAGGACCTCACAAATATAGAAATACACACAAGCTGGTGCTGTCTTTATAAGGAACAAACATGGGAGCATTTGACTGGTCGTTCTTAGGCTATGTCCACACGTACACGGGTATTTTCTAAAACGGGGGTTTTCAAATTCGTTTATAAAAAACAAGCACTGTTTAAACAAAAAACTTCGTCCACATGAAAACGCAAAAACGCACACAGTCGCTGTCAAGAGCAGAGCCAAACCAGCAGTCCTATATGCCGGCGAAGCAGCTCACTCAACGACAACAGCAACGTCCTATGCATACGAACATTTTCTCGCCATTCTTCTTCAACAACCACTTCGTTTTCAAAGCTGTCCCACCAACGAGAGGTCCGATATATAATGTATATATATATTTTTTTTTAGATTAGATTGTCATTGTATTGTATTGTCATTACACATGTACAAGTACAACGCAACGAAATGTAGTTTAACATCTAACAAGAAGAGCAATAAGCAGCAATGTGTCGGAATGTACAATATTGTCCACATGTACAATAAATTAAAAAAATATATAAATCGGCTCACAATCAGGAACCGGCTCCCGTCGTTCATTTCAAAGAGCCGACTCTTCGAGCCGGATCGGTCGCGACCGACACATCACTAATGGATTATAGTAGTGACCCCCGTAGCGCATTCTGACGCCTCTGTTCTTCAGTGTAATGAAAAAGTAATAATTGTAAATGTATTTGTAGATTTGTAACAAGTTCGGTCAGCAGTTTTACAGCTGGCACTATTTTGGCTACGTCCGCTATTGCACAAAATCGCCTCATGTAAACAAAGGAGATAACGGCGCACAAAGTGCCGTTACAAGCAAGAAAATCTTCACCCTGGAAGGAGTTTTCCAAAAAGTCCGTTTTCAGTGACCTAAAACGCCGTTTTCGTGTGGACGAACGGTCAAAACGCATAGAAAAAGCTACGTTTTTAAAAATACCCGTGTTCGTGTGGACAGGGCCTTAGTTTTTAGTGGGGAAAAAATCAATAACTACAAGACCAAACATAGCCAACTAATTAATCTATCTCTACAGTAAACTTTTCAGTTTCTAATTAAATGGCTGTGCTTAGCATTTCTTTCACCAAGTTATTTGCATATGTATGAAACTGTTGTGCATAATTGTATGGAAAATTTCAAGAAAATGACTGAATTGGCACAACTCACATTTTGCATTGAGAAGTGATCACAGACATGCTTTACACGCAAACATGTGCACAGAAACCATACATTTTGATCAACATCTGGCTTCCAGAGTGACAAAACAAGGAAATGCTTAGTATCCAAATCATACCATGTGGCATCTAAAATCGTACTAGTTATAAGGATGCAAGCGAAGCAGTGACGTCTGGCTTTACTGATGCTTATGTCAGATACAGGGTAAATTAAACAGAAGTGACAGTGTTCCTGAACCTGTAGCAGAAATCTGTACTAACTTGGGGAAACCGTGTATAAAATCATAATCTAACATACAGGCAGCTCTTCACCAGTAAATGATTAGATAACAGGAGCATCCATTAAAGCATTATTTACATTTACATTTGTCATTTAGCAGACGCCCTTATCCAAAGCGACTTACAATCCAAGCAATTGTGGCTTAAGGGCCTTGCTCAGGGACCCAACAGTGACAGCTTGGCAGAGGCGGGATTTGAACCCTGGACCTTGTGGTCCATAGTCCAGTACCTTACCTGCTAGGCTACCACAGTCCCCCCCCATTATGGTTCAGTAGGTGACAAAGACTGAAGAAGTTCCAATGGGTTTAGTTATTTAGTACAAGCAGTAGTAAGGACTGTGGTGGGGCAGTGGTTAAGGTGTTGGACTATGGGACTACTGGCCAGATTCTCCAGGGTTCAAAGCTTTTAAACCATGACTGCTGAATGTAGCTTGTAAGACCATATCAGTGGTAACTTAATCTGCATAAGAGTGTCTGCGAAGTGAATAACTGTAAATATACTTGACTGCTGGCTTTATGAAGTAGTTTCTAAACTTTCTAAAGATCATAAAAGCTGAAATACAAGTGACACTTGTATTGCTTATAACATTTTTCATTGTTTTTGTGGTAGAAAGTGATGTAAAGTCAAAAGCTTACCTCAATTTTTCTCATGACAAGCAAGCCATCCACCACTTTTCCTGAAATTAAAACAATAAAGAAATGTATGAAATAATAAGGCACATGATCATTAAACAAGTATAAAGACAACATTAATATGAATGAAGCTTAACGTGCCTGAGAATGCTTCCTGAGCCCTATCCGGATAGGATTGGGTGTACATAGAGAGGTGGCATGGCGTAACCACTATTGAACTCATAATTCCCAAATATTTTATAGACTGTGTGTTCACATATATATAAAAATGAAATTAGCTGGAGCTCCTAACGTCAGAGCACCTCCTAATGTCCAGTCAACGTCCATTTCGGTCAACGTCCTGTATCATGGGAACGTTGGCACTACCAAATATAGTGACAGTAGAATATAATTGTTCTCACAGCCTGAATTCATTACCCATGAAAACATCTTTAATTTTCACAACATGCCTTACAAAATTCTAGTAAGAAGAAGGTAACATTGCTTGAAAATAAAGTGAAAAACTAAAATAAGGTAAGAAAAATAATTGCAATTTATAAAAAGGATACTTAGTTCTGTCAGAGAATTAAAATGTGCGCTAATCACACAATGTATTGGTTTAATCACACTTTTTGATTTTCACAAATTTTCTAATTCTTTTAATAAATGAGTTCCACTCACCAAATACTACATGCTTTCCGTCTAACCAGTCACATTTTGTGCAAGTGATGAAAAACTGGCAGCCATTTGTTCCTGGGCCACTATTTGCCTGTGTAGAAAACAAGCAAAGTTAACACTGAAAACAGATCTCAGGAAGACTCAATCTTTACAGGCTGGCATTAGAGAACAACCACAGGACACATCAAACCATTCCATAGCATCACAGTGAAGAATCATATGATTTTGATGAGTATATTATTTGCTATGAATTGTGTAAAGACAAAAGGAAAGACGGCATTGATCATTATTTGAATACATTCAAGGTGTAATGGTTTAAGACAAATCCAGATTTTGGTCATGCTAATTTACCATAGACAGCAGGCCTGGAGCAGAGTGTTTCAGTTTAAAGTTCTCATCTGCAAATGGACCCCTGTAGATACTGCAAATCCCTGTGCCATCTCCCTGTGAGAAAACATTAAGGGTTTAGAATTAAATGTGTCTCGTAGTAATGTTTAATCGTCTACGAGTCAGTCAAGCTGCAATTGACGGATTTGGACACTAGAGGGCGAGACCCGCCAGTCTCACAGCGAACAGACAACATCTTCATACTACATATCAGAAGCCATTACATTAATCGTGTTGTCCCTGTTGTTTTTCTATCACTCTTCACCCTTGTTTTTGCCATCATTGATATTAGCACACGGTTGAATTCATAAAACAGCTAGTCATCGATTCTCCTAGCAATTGTAGAGCGTTTAAGCTTTCCCCAAAGTAACACTATCATATGTAGACTGGAGAGAGAAATTGTTCAGACAACTGCAGACGAATAACTGTGCACAACTCATCACTTTATTAGGTACACCTCCTTATTTCTACACTCGTCCATTTGATCCGTTCCACTTACCATATAGAACCACTTTGTAGTTCTATAATTGCAAACTGTAGTCCATCTGTTTCCCTACACACTTTGTTAAGCTCCTTTACTCTTGTTCTCTAATGGTCAGGATCACCAGAGGACCACCACAAATCAGATAATATTTGGTGGTGGATCATTCTCAACACACTGCAGAGATACTGATGGGCTGGCGGTGTAGAGATGTATGTAGAGAAACAGATGGCCTACACAGTCTGTAAAGGTAGAACAACAAAGTGCTTCTATATACTAAGTATAACTGATCAAATGGAAAAAAACAAGGTGGTGGACGTAATAAAATGATAGGTGTGTGTACATTTTGGCACATGTTGGTCTTGCTGTCCTTGGGAGGACTTTCCACTGACATGAATGACAATGAAGGACTACTGCAGCTAATTAATGCTACATATATAATGCTATATACTGCTAACCTTAACCGTAACCTAAAGCAAGTCTGTTGGCTCTTGGTTTTTCAAATAAAATTTGCCATTTTTATTTAAAAAAAAAAAAAAAAGCAGATAAAAGGTACAATAAACAAAATTCCAGGTTTTCCTATCATAGTAGGGATATTTGCTCCTCAAGTATAACAAGACAAGGTACACACACAAGGTAAACAAATTTTTACAGTGTTATATTTATTACATTATTACAGTTATTTACATTTCTAGTTATAATTCTTTTAATTGCAATTGGAATAACTGTCTTTTACTTTTGTACTTCAAATAAAAAGGAATGTCTTTTATTGAATGTAAAATTGATTATTGTAAGAAAATCAAATGGTCAACTCGGTACCATGAATCGAATCAAATCGTGAGCAGAGTGTATTGTTACACCCCTAACCATTAGTCAGCCTCCATCTACTCCTCCAACCACTAAAGGACCATCACAGGACCGCCGCTGTCCAAATACTGTCATGGTGATTGAAAAAAATTTAACACAGCAGTGATGGCTTGTTAATCTGTGTCATTGGTACATGTCTCAGATCTGGGATGATTACCCACCTCGGTGTCACTGCTTATCAAAAATATCCAACCAACAATGATCCAGTCATTAGAAACTGGACAATATCCACAAATCACATGTAATATCTAAAGATATTATAGCATATATAAAGATGATCTCTAACAAAAGATTACAAGCTGAGATGCCTATCGGTCCTTTGGCATGTCTGAGTCAATATGTATCTACAATTCAGAGTTTTTACCCCCTGACATTTTAATTTCGGTTTTCCATGGTTTCGAGAATAGATGGACTCCTACAAGCTTTATCCTTAAGGCCTTAAACAGTGTAGACCAAACCTGTTCAGTAACACGTGGTTACACCCTCACTCACCTTAATAACACTAATCCTTTAATGAAGCCACAGCTTCATGTCAGTGTCCACATATACCTCCTAAATAACAGAAGTCCCTCTGCAATTATATGTGGGGTAGGCAAACTGTGCATCGCAACAGACAGGCTGCAGTCAGTAATTGTATACCTAAAAAACACACCTATATGGTGGGTGTATGTGGAAAAAAATGAGCGGTGAATGTATATGCAAATATGGTGTACCCAGTAATTTGGTGACAAAGTGCACGTTAAAGTATTTCTATCTACAATGGGTGTAGAGGTAAATATTTATGTTGTTCGTCCACCATATGTGAACTAAATTAACTAAATCATGTCACTAAATAGTGGTGTAAAAAAGTGCTTGGCCCCCTTCCTGATTTCTTATTTTTTTGCATGTTTGTCACACTTAACTGTTCAAAAATCAAATCAAACCAATTTAAATATTAGTCAAAGACAACACAGGTAAACACAAATGCTGTTTTAAATGAAGGTGTTTATTATAAAGGGAGAAAAAAATCCAAACCTACATGACCCTGTGTGAAAAAGTGATTGCCCCTAAGCCTAATAACTGGCTGGGCCACCCTTAGCAGCAACAACTGCAACCAAGCGTTTGTGATAACTTGCAATGAGTCTTTTACAGCGTTGTGGAGAAGGCATTTGGCCACTCTCTTTGCAGAATTGTTTTAATTCAGCCACATTGGAGGGTTTTCCAGCATGAACGGCCATTTTAAGGTCATGCCACAGCATCTCAATAGGATTCAGGTCAGGACTCTGACTAGGCCACTCCAAAGTCTTCATTTTGTTTATCTTCAGCCATGCAGAGGTGGACTTGCTGGTGAGTTTTGGATCATTGTCCTGCTGCAGAACCCAAGTTCGTTTCAGCTTGAGGTCACGAACAGATGGCTAGACATTCTCCTTCAGGATTTTTTGGTAGACAGCAGAATTCATAGTTCCATTTATCACAGCAAGTCTTCCAGGTCCTGAAGCAGCAAAACAGCCATAGACCATCATACTACCACCACCAAAGAGTTCAACTTTTGTCTCGTCAGTCCACAGAATGTTTTCCCAAAAGTCTTGGGGATTATCAAGATGTGTTCTGGAAAACCTGAGATGAGCTTTAATGTTCTTTTTGCTCAGCAGTGGTTCTTGTCTTGGAACTCTGCCATGCAGGCCATTTGTGCCCAGTCTCTTTCTTATGGTGGAGCCATGAACACTGACTTTAACTGAGGCAAGTGAGGCCTGCAGTTCTTTGGATGTTGTTGTGGGGTCTTTTGTGACCTCATGGATGAGTCGTCGCTGCGCTCTTGGGGTAATTTTGGTCGGTTGGCCACTCCTGGGAAGGTTTAGCACTGTTCCATGTCTGCGCCATTTGTGGATAATGGCTCTCACTGTGGTTCGCTGGAGTCCCAAAGCTTTAGAAATGGGTTTATAACCCTTTCCTCCCACAGTTCATAGACATGGATGAGGTGAATTCTGCTAAAATCTGAGTATGTATGACTAGTTTCGATGTTACCATGGATGTCAATGTGTTTTTGTCATTAATTTGCCATTGATGCTGAAAGCGATATAAACTAAACAAACTGTAGTATGTGGAATTACCACAGGCAGAGAGAAACACAATGCACAACGCCGTTAAACAACCACTGTGTACTTTATAACCAACTTAAATTCACTACTTGCATAATACAGTCACTTACTTTCTTCATCTAAATCGATCAAACTTACATTTACAAAGTCACCACCTTGAATCATGAAGTCCTTAATCACTCTGGAAAAAGAATGAGAATAAATGAGAACAAAGTCAGAAAAAAAAGATAAGAATGACTGCAACTTAGTGTTTCAATATATGTCACTACAATGGCGCACACACTGCACAGGTGCACAGTTACAGTTGCAACAGTTTATTTTGGTGGCTAGACATTTTTGGTAGGTGGTGTCCAGTTATTTTCATTGACACCGAAGTACATTTACAGCATTTAGCAGACGCCCTTATCCAGAGCGACTTACAATTGATACAGTCTTACAATCCAAGCATTTAAGGACCCAACAGTGGCAGCTTGGCACAGGTGGGATTTGAACCCTGGACCTTCTGGTCTTGGGTACCTTAACCGCTAGGCTACCACAGTCCCTGAAGTTTAAAAACTCCAGCAGCACTGCTATGTCTGATCCACTCATACCATTGAACACACTACCACCACGTCCCTGTCACTGCAGTGTTGAGAATGATCCAAACAAATAGGACCTGATCTGTGGGCTGTCTTGAGAATTAGAGAAGAGAGTAAAGGGAACTAACAAGGTATGTAGGGAAGCAGATGTACTACAGTCTGTAATTGTAGAACTACAAAGTGCTTCTATATGGCAAGCGGAAGAGATAAAATGGACAAAAAGTGTAGAAACAATGAGGCGTACCTAATAAAGCGATCACTCAGTGTGTGTGTCTGTTTGTTTAAACTGAATTGCGACTGACTGAATTTAGTAAAAGTACCCAGTACAGTACAAACTGTCCATGGAACATGTAGCAAGTTCCACTTCATGTAAACAAATAGGAATATAACATTTAACTTGATTGCAGTAATAATAATAATCATCTTTCCAGCAATTAACTAGTTCATGTCATAATCTTACTGACAGTTTGTTTCCACCTTGGCATGTTCTGATAGTTATAGAATGCTCACAGAATATATGCCATTCTACACACACAGCACTTTGTGAGCCCTTGCACTAGTTTATAATAAATGACTAAACACGTCTTGGTGATGGGGAAGGTGTAAAATAAAAGAGCAGTGAAATGAGTGATGGGTGCAGCAGTCTTAGTCTTACCTATGGAACATGCATCCTTTGAATCCAATAGGGACACCGTCTTTCCTGGAAAAGGATATTTACAGAGAGCAAGTAAAGACAAAATGAAAGGAACAGTGCTGAAAGACAC
>JAJAGP010000254.1:91807-245997 GCA_025084515.1 Ancistrus triradiatus | reverse complement strand
TATATTTGTAATACAACTTAGGAAAAAACTACAGAGGTGAGGAAAAAAAATCACAGCAATGTTCCTGCTGTTCAGTAATAGCTTTTACTCGCCAATAAATACACTCAGTGATAAAAGATAAAAAAAAAAAATAAAAATGAAGCACCCACATAGAAATGTCGGATTGCTGCAAAACTGGGCATGCAGTTATGTCTCAGGTAGACATGTTAATGATTACAGTTGTGGTCTGATTAAACATTGGGTCTTGCCATAAAAGGGTGTAAAAGTGCTTCCCCCATTGCTCTATAGAAAATCTCTCAATGAGTCATCTACACATTAGTTCTTTCGTAATACTGGACTTTCCTTGTCCTTCACCTGTCCTCCAACTCTCGGATCTTCCCCAGAGGTTTGAAGGTACTCTTTCTCACCAGAGTACTGACAGCTGCATCAGATTTCCACCTCAACAAAAGGACAGCACTTAAGCCAGCTCGTCTGGTTTTTGTGTGTGGCATTGGCTCTTGTTCGGTGTGTGTCTCATCTTGCATTAGGCTGTTCAATGTGTTTGAAGCGTTCGAGATTTGTTCCCCATACTTGAAGCTCTCAGCATTGTGCTCACACTGAGTGTTTGAGCTTATGCTTTGTACTCAGTTTGGAAGAGTTTTGTGTCAGTTATTAGTAGAGATGCACCAATCAATTTGCAGGTGACCGAAATCAGCCAGAATCAGAGTGACTGGCCATAAGCGGCCATATAACTGATTCTGTTCCGGTCACATTTAACTTGTGCAGCCCACTATTGAGACAGCGGAACAAACACAGCCACACAAACAGCACAGTGATTTTACTCATTTTAATTCAGAATTCAGTTAGTCTGTATACAGAGCTCTAAACACAACCAATTGCATGTTTGTTTATGAGACTTATGCTGATGATTGTGTTTTCAGTGCTACTTAATAGTCTCTCCCTCTTCTTATACACCACAATACTGAGGAGGGAGCAGGGATACTAATGAGGGAGTAGGGATCTAGTTTGGACACAGCCATACCTTCAGAGAGAAAGTAGGCTACTTTACAGTAGGGTGCTGTTTGTTGTGCATGGTGAAAGCAAGCCGTTGAGGAACAACTCAGAAAACGTTCAGAACAAACGAATTTAATAGGACATTTAAAACAGCATCAGTCCTATGAGTTTGCGGAACTTTACAAAGCTGACAAAAGGCAAAGATGTTAAAGCTAAAGCTAGCGAAAGTGCAGAGCCAGGCACATGCCAGCAGCCCCTGCTATCATTATTTAGCAATGAAGAGGTTTCCATTAAAAGAAAAGCTGAGCAAAACTGTTTCTGTATGCCGTCATTTATAATTCATAGACAAAAATAAAATCGGAATTTAATAATAATAATCCCACAAGTTTTTGATGGGATTGAGGTTCGTTGACGTTGCTGTACCACGCTATGTCCTTCTTCCACGCCATTTGGTACTACACATTCTCTGTTGATACTGCTCTTCACATGCTCAGCGAACAGTATAATGCTGATATCAATGAATGCAGATAGATTTTACTTTGTATTCAGCACAGTGGCAGAATAATTATGCATACTCAATCAGTTCTCCACTTAAAACAGGCACATATACTTAAATTATCGAAGTGTTTTCCTGTGCACACGCATAAAACAATTTGATTTTGACTCAGCATATCAGCATTATTGTTTGATAGAAGTGGAAAATCAAGCCTCAGAGTGAAAGCAGCATTATAAAGGCACTAAAGGCACAGAGATCTTCCCCACATGTTGCACACAGATGGAGGTAACACAATGTGATCCTCTGAACTGACATCCAAATTTGTGGTTGAAAACTCTGTAGTCCAGCTGAGAAATGCCTCAGACTGACAGCCAAAAGAAATAAAGCAACAATGCATAAAAATAATGGGGAAACGAATAAAAATGGTGAGCCTCTCATGGCACATCCGTGTTTTATATACCAAACAACAAATACTTGGATCGTTCAACAGATAGGATTTATAGTCTTATCTTATTGAGCATCAATCATTTTTTATGGTCCAGAACCACAGGACAATAGTCTCTAAGAATAGCCTCATAAAATATCACAAACATCCCTTTGGGACATTCTCCAAGTGATGATACTTCAAAATGTCACTACATAGGGCTATCAGTCTTGGTAAACAACAGTTCCACTTCTTCCTGTTACGCAGCACCAGTAACAAGAAAGGTACCAGACATGAGAAAGCAAACTGTGTCGCATGTAGGGGAGCATGACGGTGCAAAAATGTCATGATTTGCATCGTGTCAAAGTCATGATGTAATCACGGAGATATCATGTGTGTTCTCTGTATGCACATCTAATAATGTCGTTTCATTCTTTGAACACCAGAGTGTGCAATCATCATATACGGCATATCTTTCTCATTATGGGGTAATTGGGTCATGAAAAATGAAGGGATTTGGAATGTTTAAATACATTTGTACAGTGATTTTCACACACACAATTGCTGCAAAAATTTGTCTGACAAACTGGGCATGATAACAGGGTCTCATTTTCAATTTAAGATTTTATTCATTTATTTATATTAAGTTTATATTACTACTTATTAAAACTCTTAATTGCAGGAGACTACGGTTTAAAAACATATTCAATGAACGTGCCTTGTTTTACATTGTTTACACTTCAGAAATAAAAAAGGAATTCCTTTCACTGAATGTAAAATAAATAATCGTGAGAAAATCGAATCGTAAACTCAGTATCGCGAATCGAATCGTGAGCAGAGAGTATGGTTACACCCCTAGTCACATGTTCTAAACATCTCTGTGATGCCAGAAAACATCTGCAATCTGGCACATCTATCCTGTCTTTTCTGCCTCTCACCTTAGTAGTGTTGAGCTTGCTATGGTGCAGCTCGAGCACCTGCAGGGCAGCCTGGAGATTAGCCTCAGGCTCAGACAGCTCCATATTTATGGGACCCACACAGTGCATGTCTGGCGGAGACAGATACATTCTCAACAGAGACAGGTACACCTGCACAGAGGACAAAGCAGCAATTCAGCTCTCTGTAAAGAGTATTAGTGAGGAACATCTGTGAGGACAGGACAAAAACCTCACGTAGATATTACAGATATACATTGCAACATTTATTGAAGGTAATTTCGAAACTCAAAAACCCTTCCTTCACTTGTTTTTTAAAGTCGTACCTCTGGTGCTCGGGTGGTGCAGCAGTCAAATCTGTCAACCCCCTACCGTGGAGACCCTGATCGCATGGCATCAGTCATTAATGCATACTGGCAACTGACAGCACCCAATCCATCTACTGCCAAATTTGTGTGTTGTAGGAGGAAATCAAGGTATCTTGGTTGATGCTCTTCGTTCGTGCCTACTTCAGAACACATCACTGCTCTCTCTGTTCTCTGGTTAACTGGCACTATATACATAATTGTCGCAATATGCATTGGTTTACGTTAATTTATAAACGCTTCTAGGTCTGACCCCAGTGTACTTACCAGTACAGAATCTGTTAGAGCCAGTAACTCTTAAATAGAACACGTGATCTTCCCTTCATATTCAATTGACAAGCCTAAAAACAATCACTTTTTATGGCTTCATTTCAGTCTGCTGCTGTACATGAATAAAACACACCGCAAAAAACACTCAAACTACATCAATTAAATTCAATTTATTGCTTTAAGAATTGTTTACGGAACATATTTATTGATATTTCTGTATCTTGGCTAACTGACTATTTTACGACCATTACATGCTTTGTGTGTGTGTGTGTGTGTGTGTGTACCTTGACTTGTGAGGACGAAAAACCTGGAATATTCACTAGTGAGGACTGTCCATTTTTCTAGTCCTCACTTCTTTAATTGCCTTTTTTTTTTTTTTATTACAACTTTGATTTGAAAAGCTAAAAGAGCCAAAAGACTTGCTTTAGGTTACTGAGGTTATGGTTAGGTGTAGCATTAATTAGCTGCAGTAATCCTTAATTGTCATTCATGTCAATGCAAAGTCCACACAAGCAAGCACACAAACAAGACAACGCATATATATATATATATATGTGTGTGTGTGTGTGTGTGTGTGCATGTGTGTGGACAGCCTTGGTATTTCTTATTCTCTTCTTTATTTCCTTTTTAATCAAGAGACTCTTGCTGCTTGTCAGGTCATTATTGTAAATAAGAATGTGTTCTTAATGACTTTCATTGCTAAATTCAAGGTTACAATAAATACAAATGAAATCAAAAATCTGTGTGAACAGGAAACCCCTGCTGACAACTGTAAAACATGCCAAATTTTGCACAGACATTAGCAGGGATTGGATTTGGGTTGCTCAAGCTGTGTAGGACAAGCCTTCCCAGACGTGCCAATGTTATGAGTGTTGTTAAGGGATTAAAATAAAAAGCAAGCACTTTATCTCTCTGAGAAAGTCGATTCATGGATTAATGTGTGGCAAAATTCGTTTGGTTGAAATACAATGGAAATTTATTTTTTAGCCAAAATATTTTTAGGTATATCTGAGTTGTATTTTATATTTAATTTGAGTATATTGTTTTTGGATTACTAAATTGTATTTTTGTAGTTCTTTAGTTTAAGTGAACTTGAAACTATTTGCACTTGGTCCAGGACGATAAAAAAAAAAAAACTAATTCCTGAAAAAACAAACTAATTCCATCTTAAATTATTCAACAAATGAAAGGAAAGCAATTTTAATCTGAAGTATGAACAAGATGCCCCTACCTTGGCATACCTGAATTAATCAGCAATTTGTGGTTTGTATATAAATCATTATAAAAGCAAAAACTCAACTTCTTACAATATTTGTGAGACTAAGGCTAGAGAAAGATGTTAGACCAAACTGACAACCACTTCACCTGCAGATACAGAGGTAACACTTGCAATGTGTGATGCACATGTGCTTTTGCGGAGCCACACTTACATCTCTACTTCCTTCTGCTGAACTGTCATAATGCTTGTGACAATACCTAAAGAGGGAAGTGTACAAACACGCAGAGTCACGGGGGAATGGAGAAAACAAACTGGGAATGCATCTGTATATTGTCACCTGCCATACTCACTCCTCAGCCATGCGCGTGTCCTTAAGTATGTGCACGTAGATGAAGAGTGCCTGCTCATGTTTGCCCATGCGGCCCAGGAGCAGGGCTCGCTCCTCCAAAAGACCTGAGACAAGGGATAGACATGTGACAGATCATCAAACTAACACGATGCTTTCAGCCCAGCACAGAGATGATGATAATGTCCTGCCTCAAAGTTTGCAAAGATTATAAAACGCTACCATCAAAAGGGAAGTAACTGATGAGGCTCTCTGGTTCATAATGGATGGAAATCTCGAGAAAACACAGCAGCTTGTTCCGGAACTCTCCAAGTTCCCCTTCCTCCTTCCCTGCAGCCACAGCTGGGACACCTGTACACAATATTCAGAGGACGTTGGCAACGGGCATCACCAGATCCACTTTACTGGGGCATGTGCCCCAGGGAGATGTTGCTGTGCCACACAGATCACTGCAGTAAAAAAATCTTATTCTGGATTGCTGAGCAGAACTACAGGCCAGAGCACACATATCCACTAAGGCACTACATTTCCCATAATGCCCCAACATATTTGCAAAAGCTTGATCAGGATACAATTCAGATTCATAAACATTTTAAGTGTGGGTGGGGTCACAAAAGATCACAAAGATAACATGTAATAAACATACATTTTAGAGGAAACTGAAGTTAAAAAAAAAACCTAAAAAATAACGTATGGCATGGCAGAAGGCGCACCTCTATTCTTAAGGTGATAAAAAAATTTGCCTAGTATAATAAAAACTATTCACACGACAAGAACGTAACTTTCTGTAGCAGATTCTGTATTCCTCCCTAAAATCGCATTAGCAGGACTACAACTAGTTGCCTGCTTTTGCACCACCACACGGCGCATGTGGCCCCAGCTCTTACCCTCTGGCAGTGAGCTGAGATACTCCTTCATGAGGACCTGTACTCTCTCCAGGTACTGCTGGATCAGCACATTGTGGAACTTGGGCGTCATCTCATCCCACACATGGATAATGTGCTCCAGATATGGCACAACCAATTCCTTAAAGCCCTCCTTTAGAAAGTCTAACACCTTGTCTCTTGGCAGCATTTCTACCTCCGTAAGGTCCTCTGTGAAAATCTGCAGCCAACAGAAAGCGGATGCAATTAATAAGCGTCAGGCATGAAAATAAGATGCATAATTCCAAGCCTATTACACTCGGTCTAATGCAAATACAAACACTGCAAGTTGCTTAGTTAAAAATAGATTTATTATTACCCAGAACAACTGTAAATCTGGCAGCACGCAGACACTGTACATAACACAAACAAGGACTGTTCCTAACCTAACCCAAGCTCTCACCTTCAGACCATCCTCTGGAAAACTTTTCAGCACCCATGGGGAGAACTCAAAAATAATGCCCAGATTTTCTGCCCCTGTTGGGAGAGAAAAACACAGAACATGATTTGAGTATGGAAGAACATGAACCTAATATATAATAAGCTAGCTAATGTTCATATCTGTAATGTGACTGCACCCCTGGTCAGTAGCGCACATGCAGTGTGGGCCACAAGACCCACCCTCACCCCATCTTGAGGAGCACTCCAATTTGGGAACCCACACCAGGTGAAACAGTACCCAATCCAGTGGATGGCTCAATAAGCTCATTTGCACCAGAGGAACATTTTCATAGTTCTTAGAACTTTTTCATGTTTGCACTGCAGAAACTGGGAACAACCGTAGTTCTTAGAGCCCCGGGGATTTTTTAGCCCCTACTTCAAGGTAGAGTATTTATTAGAGCATAGGAACAGAGGTGACAATGTGGTGATTGGTCCAGACGCAAGCACAAATTTAAGCTCAACCACCAAAAACAGACAAATGAATCAACAGCGAAGTCCAGGTTTACTTGAGCCTATATGCAACGAATGAGATGCAACACAAATTTGAGTTGTCAAAGCAAAACTTGTGTGGCTTCCATTACTTCAGGATCACACAGCATGCCTACTGACGGTGCGAATGCGCAAAAAAAAAACCAGGAATGAATGTAGTTCTCAGAGGAGCTCCACAGGGAATAGTTCCTCCCAGATTCCCAAAGTCCCTAGCACTGTTTGGTCCGAAAGGTTTCTGGTCTCAATAAGTCTTCTACCAGATTACCTACCATATTACCAGGGGCAGGTTAGACCAAATGTGCCTCCACGTTACAACATCAGATCAAAGTTACAGAAAAGCTGAGGCACACAAAAAACCCTTTGACCTCAGAATGTAGGAGTTTTATCACACATGTAAACACACAATCCCAGACGTCCCACTGATAAACTAATCCAATCCGAATAGGACCCGAGTGTTTCAGACGCCCAAACATGTGCACCAAATCTGAAGCATAAATGAAGCCATGTGCACACTCACCAAGTCTCTGAAGATACTGCACTGTCCTCTCATGACCCTTCAGAGGGGAGTTGGCTTTCGTAGATTGATCCAGCAGGACCTGTAAAGCTACACATCACCATTTTCAAAAGATTACTAATCAACAGAGCTCTTTCACAACAAACCAGCATTTGCTAAGTGTCTTTGTTAGTGCAAACTGATCAGGCTGCTTTACAACATGTGTTTATACAGACAACAACATATCCACTTGCAATATGTAAGGGGAGCGTGAGTGTGAGAGCCGTCAGCTGCAGGCTTGCCTGTGGGGAATTACATCAGTGGAACAGCGCGGTGCAGTAACATTTTTGAAATCTCTCTGCGCAAACTCGTAATCTAAAACCATTCACATCTAAATGACTAAGCTGTTTTCATAACAGCTGGGCACATAAGACTGGGGAGGACTCAGGGTAGTGCAGCTCAGTTTGTTGAGTTTAGTTTGGTGTGTTTAACTTCACTATCAGCATCAGCGGTCATTTCAGCGAGACAAGATTACATCTATACACAAGGCTACATCAAGTCTAGTCATATAAATACAATCAGATTGGGCCAGAAAAGAGTAATCAATTGACCCAATTCATGTCTTGGGATGACTGAAGTACCCGGAGTAAACCCACGTGGACACGAAGAGGGCATGCAGACTCCACACAGAAAGGACCCAGGTGGCTCCACCCTGGGAACCCAGGACCTTCTTGCTGTCACCAGTGCAGCTCAGTAACTAAATTATTTTATACAATTTCACACCATCTTGTAAAAAACATGAAGCAAGAACATAACCATCTTAGAACATACCCATCTCAACCTTTTCTGCAGTGCCCCATTTTGAACATAAGAATATTTAAAGCTCCCCACCCCCATCTCCAACACACACATACACGTCTTTTGCATCCAAACTGCGCTAGAATTGATTTTACACATTGCAATTCATCCAAAACTGCAATGTCTTATTGAATCAAAGTAAATAAAGTGACAAATCACCTTCACAGTAGAATTATTACAAGTGGCATGTGAAATCTTTGCTGCTTTGCTTTCCAGACATTTTCTCAAACCTGCCTCTGCACAAAAACAGCTATAAAACATAACCAATAAAATATGCAATTTGATCAGATAGAACGGGGGGGGGGGACAAATTTAGCCTGTTCATTGCCTTCCCTGCCCATTTTAAATCAGATTAAATAAGATTAGTTCTCACTCACATTCATTCAATATCCAATATTAATAAAACTAGATGTTAAATAATTAAACAAAGACAAAGGACAATGCAAAAATACAGATGTTTAAATAAGAAGAGGTGCTTGTGATTTAAATATGGCTGGGAACTTTCAGTGAAATTGCTATTACTCACAAACTAAATTCGCAGGGAGAAAAAATGGTTTGTGTAGCCACTCGGGAGAAATGAAAGGAAGATGCAAACTGAAACCAAATCAGCAAGCTGTAGGCAAAATCCTATAATCAGAGTGCACCGCACCCGGCAATCACGTGTGAATGCATGCGTGTTTCAGTCTGCCACTGAAGAAGTGAGGCCAATAATAACACCTGATTCTGATTGAATTATCAGTTTCAGCTAAAACAGGTAGCTCCCTCAAAAATGATTGACATTCCCTTTAGGGTTTTTATACTGGATTTTGATATGGAAATCTGAAAAAGTCAAAAATCCCAGTCATGACTATATAGAAGTTACTGCGCAGCACAAAGTGAGCCTGAGGTACGGTGTATGAAGCATGCCACTGCAGAACTGTGAATATTAGTGACTGCATATTGAAGCTTACCTTTCTGGTGCAAGTCCTTCTTCTCATACAGGATGATGAGCTCGCTGTACTTGTGGGCCTTCTTCAGCACATACTCACTCTCCTCGATGTGACAGTGGTTGTTCTCCAAACGCAGTAGGGGCGACACCAAGGCCACATTGGTCTGGAAAGATAAACAAATCGGCAGCTTGCACGCAAAGCTTTCATTCGGTTCAATTAAACCCGCCGATATCAAGACAGACTTACATGTAGGTAGCATTTTAGCAGGGTGGTGTCTATGATCTGAAGGAGCTTCTTGCGACTTTTGATGGTGGGTGTGCCCTCCATGAGAGGCGAGGTCGTGGAGGGGTCCGAATCATTCAGCTGCTTCACCAAATGGCTGCGTTTCTTTGTAAATAAACAAGAAAATAAATCGGAATAAACTAAAGGTATGGACCAGTACCTTTGTGTCAATGGCTGTGGGTGTACCTGTGTTAGGTAGTCAATAAGTGCCAGGTGGGCTTTCTCCAGTTCAGCTCCAGACAGAACAGGTAAAGGGTTGGGGTAGTGCAGCTGCTTACGGTAGTCAGAGGGCAGGAGATCTGGATACAGCCCAATGACGTGAGTTGGATCTGTAACAGGGTAGAACATGTCATCAAAATAACCACTTTTCTTTGTTTCTCATTACAGTCAAACCCCATTATCTCGGTATCTCACTCGTAAGAGGCATTTTAATCCCCCTCCCCGCTACCCAAATAACTGACCTGTCGTAATGAACGATGAGGTTCAAGTGGTGTCACACACCTTCACTTATCCTATTTACATTTTCTCCTTGCTTAGTATGTCTGCCTTTGGCCGATGCAGGCTTTTCAGAATGCTGCTGCCAGACTACTTACTAGGTCAAACCTTAGAAGGTTCCATATAACCCCTTCGCTATCTCTTCACTGGCTTCCTGTTGCATATAGGATTCAGTTTAAAATTTTTTACTTTATTATTTTTTATTTTTTCCATGTCCCATACTCAAAGACTCAAGGTGATCGATAATTTGAGGTTATAGCACCTAAACTATGGGCCCACTTTTTGGTTTGCTGACTCGGTTGACTCTTTTAAAAAGCAGCTAAAAACATATCTCTTTAAACAGGTACTAGGTATGTACTGTATTGTATGTGTATTTGTCTTTTGTTTGTGCTTGTTTAATGTTGCGTAATTGTTTTGTAATGCACTTTGCGACTTACGTCTGTGAAAAGTGCTGTATTCATAAAATGTACTTACTTTTTACTTTACTTATATAACTAATAATATGCCATTACAAAGTTGGAATTTTTCCATAAGAATTAACAGACAGATCGGCAGTTATCCATATAGTCAATATCAACATCCAGGAATGAGGTATATTCGAGTAATGGGGTTTAACTGTAAATAAAATGTGTGTAATAACAATTCACTACATTAAATGAAAGCCCGATTTCTAAATTCAAATGGCAACATTTTAATTCATCATATATACTGTTACAAAGCTATCCAGCTAAATCCAAAATTGGAACTTACCCATCCAATTTGGTCAGTGCTCCTAAAACAATAAACAATAGTAATGTAATGCTGTTATTGGTCTGTTCCTACCGGTGCCAAGCTTGGCAAACACCTGCATGGACTCATCAAAGCGCTTCTGGCAGAAGAGATTAAAGGCGTACAGGTTCTGAATATGGTGAATGAGCTGTTTCTTATCACCATCCGAGTCATCCTTCATCTTCTGGTAGGGGCAAAAAAAGAATGTAGCAAAAATAAAGTGGAGTTTTTATCTGTTGCATTTCTTAATGTGAAATCTAAGACATTAAAAATCAAACTATTGCAGAATGCTTAAGGTTTATATAGTTTACAAGCAGATGACAAAGGTATCATTATATTTAAAAAAAAACTAAATTCTTAAAGCTTTAAGTGATTTTACATGCCAAATGACAAAAGCAAGTCTAAAGACTAGGGACTGTGGTAGCCTAGTGGTTAAGGTACTGGACTCTGGACCAGAGGGTCCAGGGTTCAAATCCTGCCTCTGCCAAGCTGCCACTGTTGGGTCCTTGAGCAAGACCCTTAACCCACAATTGCTTGGATTGTAAGACTGTATCAATTGTAAGTCGCTCTGGATAAGGGCGTCTGCTAAATGCTGTAAATGTAAATGTAATTCTAGAGGTCATTATGTGATTTTATATGTTCATTATGTGAAATGGCTAAACACATCTTAATTTACGAATAAAAATGTAGTACAAAGTGGTCCAAATTTTTGGTACTTTCAGAGATGATTTTGTTTTCACATTTAAGACAAAAACAGTTGGTCAACTCAATCACTCAACTAGCAATAACTACATCACCGGTTGCTCGTTACCACACATTTGAACTAGAAACTGTTCTAAAACTAGAGACTTTTTTTGAGCAAGTTACTCGTGTTTGTGTGTATGGCTTTTTGCCACTTATTTGTAGCAAGCCATACATGACATGAAGTGTATGTGCTTGTCCTATTGTAAGTAGTACTCCTTTTTTACCGGTCATGACGACACATTTGGTTTGTATTAGATAAATCTCTGGGAGCATAATGATGTAAATTAACGCTCTGATACTGAAATGTTAACTCGTTTATACTAGTGATAAAAGGCTGTGATCTAATCACACATACTAGATAAAGGTAAGTTTTGGAAAGCGCAAGCTCATGTAGCTATAAGCAACTAATTAGTGACTTGCCATTATGGAGCTGCAGGAATAAACAGATTTTTTGTTTTTCCCCAACGTTCATAACTAGATTCTGGTATGTTAAGAGCAATATGCAAAATAGCTTCTAAGCCATTTTCTTGCATAGTAGAAATACTACATACAACATGAATTATTTAATGTATACAAATTATATTAATATCAAACTTTTAATTATTTATAAAGACCTACAGAGATATACCTACATACATGGAGAGATATTTGCAGCATATTTGTAACTGATTCTGTCCTGATGGACTAACTCACCGCTAGCTGAAGAGCAAGCTCAAACTGTTTGTCCGATAGGAGCTGCCGAATCTGGCTCGCTATGGAAACTGGCACAAGTCTCCAGACAAAATGGTTGCTGGCGACATACACAGTATCTGGCCTGTGACAGAGAAAGAAGTGTGAGAAGGGACAGATAATTAAAATGATCATTAAAACGCCAACATAAGGCCGGGTATGACTTTCCACTGATGCAAGAGCTGAGATGACATCAGTGTTTCTGTATATGGATTCAGTGTGAAAGGCTCAGAAATAAATGTCGGTGATTAATTATTCTAGCTGGGAATGTCTCACCCAGCAGAAGTGATGAAACGTGGTCTCTGTAGCTCCACACTCTGCACCAGCAGTCTCGGCTCAAAGGTGCGAATTTCCACATATCGAGGCAACACTGCAATAATGTACGGAGGCTGGTGCTCTGATGAGGCAGAGAAAACAGAATGTGTGAGGCAGGAAAGCAAACAGAACAAGAGAGACATGCCTCAAGTGGACTTTTCCTGTATGCCATGTCTTGGACAATAGAACTCTACCAGACGACAATGCACACGAGAGCGCTGGCTAATGGACAAGAGAAGGTATGGCTAAATGAAAAATACATAAAGTATATTTTGACCATGAAAACTCACAAAATGCATTAAAAACAGTCTATCAGAGAATACAAAGTTCCCCAAGTCCCATGCAGCAGAAAATCCATTTGAAGGCAGGAATGGGCTGCTCTCCAACCTTAATGAGAAGCCAGCTTCACAGGCCCAGAGCTGTTAGAACTTAGTCATGCACAGAGGGAGAAAAATGCTGAGGGTGTGTTACTCTAACGTCTGCCAAATTTATCATCAACATATCAACAAAATAATTAGCTGAAGTTTTACTTCAGCTTAAACAATTCATACTGTCTTAAGCAGAGAGTGTACTTAAAGAAAGTGCTGACAAGTAGGGTTTATGTTTCTGCGAGAACAAACAAAACCCCATCAGCATCAGATAGAATAAATGCTCGTATAAAAAAAGCAGAGTGCACCAATACACCTACTCATGTCGGCCATATAATGACAGTATTTTTAATTTAGGTAATCATTTAGGAATGGTTTGCTCAAAAATGTAATTGAACTGTAAAGGCCGTGCTCCAAAAGGAGCAATCAGCCAAAACATGGAAATGCAAAAGTCAGTGCACACTTGGTTAATTTTCACGTTTTGATGAAAATTTTAAATGAAAACAATTCATTTTTTCATGAACATAAGCTAACCACCTCTGCAATTAACAAATCTGTATATGTTATTCTATACATGTATTTCCAGTTGGTCAACTAAAGGAGTCAAAGTTAACACAGATTATTTTTTTGAACGACGTTAAATGGATTATCACTGCTTTCTCGTTATGGGCTGTACCCAAAATGGTCCACCATTCAAGATCGCCTACAATCTACATACAGACATGTAGACCACTCTTAGCCTATAATGAACAGAACTGGTAAGGGAAAAAATTTTTGGAAACTTCATTCTTTGCTCATTCTTTTGCAGCAGCATATTCCATCACAAAACACGCAAAACACACAATGTTGCATGGCGTTTACATTTATTCATTCATTTAACGTCGCTATCAGCATCAGTGGCCATGTTCAGCAACACAAGGTTACATCCATACACAAGGTTATCTCAAGACAAGTCACTCATACACTGAAGTTAATGCCAATTTAGTGTAGTCAATTAACCTAACATGCATGCCTTTGGACTGTGGGAAACCGGAGTACCCAGAGTAAATCCACGCGGACACGGGGAGGACATGCAGACTCCACACAGAAAGAGGCCGCTCCACCCTGGGATTGAACCCAGGACCTTCTTGCTGCGAGGCGGCGATGCTATCCACCGAGCCACCGTGCCGCCCATGTCGCATGGCACTCAACAAGCAATACATGCTGTACTCTCAGTACCTAATATAACGAAAAAGGTATTGCTGTGGTAATCACTTGTGTTTTGTTTCCCAAATGCCTCTTCAGCACTCAGAAGTCGCAATGAAATTATGGGCAGCAAAGAAAATAAAACAATAAATATGTTACTGAATTATTTGTTATTAAGTAACAAATGCATTCTGCTGACACTGACGTTGACCAACCATATGGCTGTGCAGCACCATTAAAAAAAAAAAATCCACATTCACCAATCACCTTCTTGTATACACCTTGTTCTACACTCATTATCCATTTTATCAGTTCCATGTATCAAATAGAAGCGCTTTGTAGTTCTACAATTACAGACTGGAGCCCATCCGTTTCTGTGCACACTTTGTTAGTCCCCTTTACTCTGTTCTCTAATGGCCAGGACCCCCACAGATACTATGGTGTACTATTTGGGTGGTGGATCATTCTCAGCACTGCAGTGACACTGATGTGGTGGTTGTGTGATAGTGTGTGTTGTGTTGGTATGAATAGACATGGAAACAGTTTTTAAACACCTCAGTATCACTGCTGACTGAAAATAAACCACCTACTAAAAATGTCCAGCCACCGGCATCCTGTAGGCAGGATCCTGTGAGCACTGATGATGACTAACACAAACTGTGCAACAACGAATGAGCTGCTGTCTCTGGCTTTACAACTACAAGGTGGAGCATGGTACATGGTAGATGTGTCTAATAGAGTGCACAGTGAGTGAACACAATGTTTAGTACAGTGGAGTAAAAAAGTATTTATTCAGCCACTGATTGGGTAAGTTCTCCTAATTATAAAGATGAGAGAGATCTGTAATTTTCATCAGGTACACTTCAACTATGAAGAGAAAAAAAATCCAGGAAATCACATTGTAGGATTTTTAAAGATTTTAATTGTAAATCATGGTGGAAAATAAGTATTTGGTCAGCCACAAACAAGCAAGTTTTTGGCTCTCACAGACCTGTAACTTCTCCACATATTACCTGTATTAATGGCACCTGTTTGACCTCATTATCTGTATAAAAGACACCTGTCCACAGCCTCAAACAGTCAGACTCCAAACTCAACCATGGCCAAGACCAAAGAGCTGTCAAAGGACACCAGGAAGAAAATTGTTGACCTGCACCAGGCTAGAAAGAGTGAATCTACAATAGGCAAGCAGGTTGGTGTGAATAAATCAACTGTGGGAGCAATTGTAAGACACAAGACCATTGATAATCTCCCTTGATCTGGGGCACCACGCAAGATCTCATCACATGGGGTCAAAATGATCATGAGACCGGTGAACAAAAATCCCAGAACTAAATAGAGGGACCTGATAAATGACCTGCAGAGAGCTGGGACCAAAGTAACAAAGGCTACCATCAGTAACGCACTACACCGAGAGGGACTCAGATCCTGCAGTGCCAGGCGTGTCCCCCTGCTTAAGCCAGTACATGTCCAGGCCCGTCTGAAGTTTGCTGGAGAGCATATGGATGATCCAGAAGAGTATTGGGAGAATATCATGTGGTCAGATGAAACCAAAATAGAAGTTTTTGGGAAAATCTCAACTGGTCGTTTTTGAATGCTGAGTTGAGCCACTGGTCGTTGGCAAAAACACTCCTTTGGGATGCCAGTCCGTCACAGGATTCACTAACTCCACCACAATCTTCACATTGCAAACCCAGCATGGTGTTTGAGCAGGCCTTCAGGAACTGCTATTTAAAGCATTTGGGTGTCAAGCCACAGAATAGGTTATGTAAACTGCTTTTTATATAGAAAATCACTTGCAATTCAATACAGCACCTTTCGAGTTGTGGGAGACTCACAGCTTAAATGTGCAGCTGACAGGTCTGTAGCAATGGCATTACGTAATCAGAACACCATGGACCATGTGACCACCTTTTCAATCCATGTCATGAAAGAAAAAAAAACCCAACAGACTGTTTTGAGAGCAAAGGGGAGTTCTATTCAGTACTAGACATAGGGGTCCTAACACAGGGATTTCCCTCTGGGCTTAATGAAGGAAGGAAGCTATCTATCTATCTATCTATCTATCTATCTAATAAAGTGTCTGGTGAGAGTATCACAGTCACAGTAGCATGCTTCAGCACTGTATATTAGAGAGCCTAATAAGATATTTCTGTACTTATCAAGTGTAGTAGATTACATTCGTTAAATAGATTCTGGGAGAAAATACCTACAACTAAAAGGAGAGCAAAAACTTACAGATGTAAGATTTAATAGCTGTGAGGTGGACTAATAAGAAGAACTTGTTTTTGCCAAAAGTCATACCCATTGCAACAGGGATGTCAGTCCAATTGAGAGCACACTTCTGGGTGCAGTTGCCATCTTCATTCAAAACAACGGTAAGGTCATCCTGACCAACTGCCACCTTCCCATCTGCTAGTGGGACAACTAGTGGCTCCAGCTGCTTCCCTGTTGGGAACAACTCTTTGATTGAACCACGTCCATCCATCTAGGGAAGCAAGAGATAATGGTTTAATTTAACTTGGTGGCTCTGCTACCTAACACTGGAACTTTATTTCTCTGTGTAGCTCACATGTACAGTACTGTACAAAAGTCTTAGGCCACCATGCCACCATCAGATTTGTTCTTTTACCAATGGTATAATGACCACATATAATTATAATCTCAGCCTGTGTACTAGAATACAACCAGAAAAATGCAGAAAATTTGTATGCAGTATGAAAACGCTGAAGAAAGATCGGAAAATACAGATACTATAAGCTCCAGTGTCCTGTATTTAGTGTGACCTCCCCTTACATTTGTGTAATAGCAGCATCTGTCAGAATGACACTTCTACAGTCTGAAGAAGCTCGAACAAAAATGGTCTTTTTGGAAGGTAGCAGAAACCACTTTATATAGTGTGCAAAAGCCATTGTGTTCTAAGTGTTCTACTTTATTTGTCTCTTAAAAATAGAGTGAGAAATAATTATATATGGTCATTATACAGTGGTGCTTGAAAGTTTGTGAACCCTTAGAATTTTCTATATTTCTGCATAAATATGACCTAAAACATCATCAGATTTTCACACAAGTCCTAAAAGTAGATAAAGAGAACCTGGTTAAACAAATGAGACAAAAGTTATTGTACTTGGTCATTTATTTATTGAGGAAAATTACCCAATATTACATATTAGTGAGTGGCAAAAGTATGTGAACCTTTGCTTTCAGTATCTGGTGTGACCCCCCTGTGCAGCAATAACTGTAGCTAAACGTTTCCTGTAACTGTTGATCAGTCCTGCACACCTGTATGGAGGAATGGGCTAAAATTCCTCCAAGCCGAACAGGATGTTGGTGGGTTTCCTCACATTAACTGCTCACTTCAGGTCCTTCCACAACATTTCGATTGGATTAAGGTCAGGACTTTGACTTGGCCATTCCAAAACATTAACTTTATTCTTCTTTAACCATTCTTTTGTAGAACGGCTTGTGTGCTTAGGGTCGTTGTCTTGCTGCATGACCCACCTTCTCTTGAGATTCAGTTCATGGACAGATGTCCTGACATTTTTCCTTTAGAATTCTCTAATATAATTCAGAATTCATTGTTCCATCAAGATGGCAAGCCGTCCTGGCCCAGATGCATCAAAACAGGCCCAAACCATGATACTACCTAACTACCACCCATGTTTCACACATGGGATAAGGTTCTTATGCTGGAATGCAGGGTTTTCCTTCCTCCAAACATAATGCTTTCTTTAAAAAAAAAGTTCTATTTTGGTCTCATCCATCCACAAAACATTCTTCCAGTAGCATTCTGGCTTGTCCACGTGATCTTTAGCAAACTGCAGCTGAACAGCAATGTTCTTTTTGGAGAGCAGTGGCTTTCTCCTTGCAACCCTGCCATGCACACCATTGTTGTTCAGTGTTCTTCTGATGGTGGACTCATGAACATTAACATTAGTAAATGCAAGGTCTTTAGTTGCTTAGAAGTTACCCTGGGGTCCTTTGTGACCTCACCAACTATTACACGCCTTGCTCTTGGAATGATCTTTGTTGGTCGACCACTCCTGGGGAGGGTAACAATGGTCTGGAATTTCCTCCATTTGTACACAATCTGTCTGACTGTGGATTGGTGGAGTCCAAACTCTTTAGAGATGGTTTTGTAACCTTTTCAAGCCTGATAAGCATCAACAACTCCTTTTGTAAGTTCCTCAGAAATCTCCTTTAATTTGTACAATGAGACACTTCCACAAAAGTGTGTTGTGAAGAGCAGACTTTGATAGATTCCTGTTCTTTAAATAAAACAGGGTCCCCACTCACACCGGAGTGCCATCTCATTGATTGAAAACACCTGACTCCAATTTCACCTTCAAATGAACTGCTAATCCTAGACGTTCACATACTTTTGCCACTCACTAATATGTAATATTGGATCATTTTCCTCAATAAATAAATGACCAAGTATAATATTTGTGTCTCATTTGTTTAACTGGGTTCTCTTTATCTACTTTTAGAACTTGTGTGAAAATCTGATGATGTTTCAGGTCATATTTATGTAGAAATATGGAAAATTCTAAAGGGTTCACAAACTTCAGTTTCACTATACCATCGCTAAAACAACAAATCTAATGGTGGTCTAAGACTTTTGCACAGTACTATATGTTTCATAGCTTACCCGGATCAGATAGTAATCACGTTTGAAACCAACACATATCGAATTTTCACACCAAGCCATGGACTTTGGAATATCAGGAACTGCAAAGTCTCCCTTTGAAACACAAAACATTTATTCTTGAACAAACTCACCACTGTGCTATTATTCTTTTCATAAATAGAGACAGAAACTATCATTAATGCAATATTACCAAGTTCCAACACACCTGCAATTCAAGGAACTCTCTGTCCTTCCAGTAATACAGCTGCAGCTTTTTCTTAACAGCAACACACAACCGCAGCTGTGCTTCACTTGAACTGGATTGCTAAAATGCAATACAATTATCACAATTACTGCTTATTTTTTTGTAAACAAAACAAAATGACCAACGTGAACTAAATATTTTAAATACGTTTCGTACTGGCTTCCTAGTGAGCCATCTGGTGACTTGAGACACAGAGAATACAAGCAATGACTAGGAGTGAGCAAATGTTTGCATAAGACTGTACATTTTGCTGAACCCACATCAGATATACACTCACCGGCCACTTAATTAGGTACACCTGTTCAACTGCTCACACATATATAATCAGCCCATCACATAGCAGTGCATTTAGGCATGTAGCCATGGTCAAGATGACCTGCTGAAGTCCAAACTGAGCATCAGAATGAGGAAGTAATGTGACTTAAGTGACTATGAACACGGCATGGTTGTCGGTGCTAGACAGGCTGGTCTGAGTACTCAGAAATTGATGATCTACTGGGATTTTCATGCACAGCCATCTGTAAAGCTACAGAGAATGGCCTGAAAAAGAGAAAATATCCAGCGAGCAGCAGTTCTCTGGGCGAAAAGTGCTTTGTTGATGCCAGAGAAGAAAGGCCAGACTGGCTCGAGCTGATAGAAACGCAACAGTAACTCAAATAACCACGCATTACAACCGACATATGCAGAAGAGCATCTCTGAATGTACAGAACATTGGACCTTGAAGCAGATGGGCCACAGCTGCAGGAGACCACACAGGATGCCCCTCCTGTCAGCTAACGACAGGCAACTGAGGCTATAGTTTGCACGGGATCATCAAAATTGGACAATAAAAGCTTGGAAAAATGTTGCCTGCTCTGCCGAGTCTCGATTTCTGCTGTGACTTTTGAATGGTAGGGTCCGAATTTGGCCAGAAAACATGGATGAATGCATGGATCCATTCTGCCTTTTATCAACAGCTCAGGCTGCTGGTGGTGGTCTTGGTGTGATGGCGTGGGGGATATTTTCTTGGCACACTTTGTTCCCTTTAATACCAACCGAGGATCGTTTAAACGCCACAGCCTACCTGAGTATTGTTGTTGACCATGTCCATCCCTTTATGACCATGGTCTTTTGATAACTACTACAACCAGGATAAGCTCAAATCTCCTCAAACTGGTTTCTTGAGCATGACAATGAGTTCTCCGCACTCAAATGGCCATCACATTCATCCGATCGATCATCTTTGGGATGTGGTGAAATGGTGGATTCCCATCATGGTGCAGTCGACAAATCTGTAGCAACTGTGTCATGCCATCATGCCAATATAGACCAAAATATGTTTTCAGGACCTTGTTGAATCTATGCCACAAAGAATGAAGGCTGTTCTGAAGGCAAAAGGAGGTCCAACCTGGTATTAGCAAGGTGTATCTAATAAAGTGGCTGGTGATTGTATATTGTATAGCTGATGTAAACTCAGATATAAGAGCAATAACAGTGAGTATATAATTATACTCTACTTATATAGCGCTTTTAACAATAAAACAATCTGTTACAAAACAGCTTTACAAAGAGCCACTCGGCTAGATCCCAAAATGAGCAAACGGCAATTACAATAACTCATTCAACACACAAGTAGCAGGAAAATCAAAAAAGGGAAACCATCTACAGGAGAGACCAAAAAACGGAAGCCAGTTTTTCAGCTTCCTTGTTTAGCTATATATATAAAGCTAAGCTTGAGAAGTATTATTTCTGGAGGTATGGGTTCGAATTAGGGATGCACCGAATATTCGGCAACCAAAATTAACCCAACAATAATGTTTTTGATGGCGCGATCAAAATGCAACCAGCATGAAGCGATGCACTGTTTGTAAACGCAGCAAACATATCGGAAGTGTGGAAGTGCAAGTCTTTTGTTTGCATTTGCTTATTCTTTTTAAAGAATTGCAAATGGAATATTTATTTAGGAGGACTTGAACTAAACGACATCTTGACCTGAAAGTGATAGCGCTTTACTGAGTGTTCATCGGGTCTGTCTCATTACCTAGTAAGTGCCCTTGCTGCCTACTTCCTATATGGGGCATTCTCTTTGTAAAGTTCGGACAATGGAACCCTTAGACTGATTAATGAGACAGTCTACTGTGTTACGCCATTCTGCACGAACGTTAACTTTGATACACACGAAAGTTTTACTGGTGTGTATCAAAGTCTTTGTAGTTTAACAAAATTTTTAACTTTCCTTAAGGTTTCTTTTTAGAGGAACAACGGAAACGAGGAGCAGACAAAATGTACACAGAAGCTAATATTAGGACTAACATGAGGGAAATGTAAGACCTTCTGTCTGAGATCTGTGGTTTGACGCATTTAGCTGGTAATTGGTCATAAATTACTTATAACTTGATTAAAAATTGATTAAAACTAGCAAGAGCCAAAGTATTAATATGTGAAATTTATAAAAAGTACACATACATAATTACATATTTAACACTGGAGAGACAGCAACAGGTGCAATGTAATTCAATCATTAAGTCTTCCACACAGCCCTGCAATTAAATTTTATACACATGTAGGTACAAACTTAAAAAAAAACACAAACAAAAAAACCCCATAAAAATTATTTCATAATGTAATCAAAAGACTGGTGGTTTAAACCCTTGCTTTACCAAGCTGCAATTGTTGGCACTTGAGCAAGGGTCTTAAGCCTCTTTGGTCTTGGGGCACTGACCCTAGTTGGCACTACACTTTGACCACAACTTGGTTAGTTGAGAAAATGCAAAGAGAAAAAAAACTAACTGTACAGCAGTGTACTTGTAACAATAAAGGTTGATTTATGTTCAGTGTTCTCAAGACACTTGAGAGAATAAAACAGGTCAATAAAGCAGTTTATAGTCACAGCTGATTACACCAACAGAGTATTAATAGTGCATTTAATTAACTGCCTATAAACATCTAACGTAGTCCCCTGTAATTTACTCGATAACATACACTGCCTGGCCAAAAGAAAAGTGTCTCACACTCACAGACACATAATTCCGTTGGACCGCCTTTAGCTTTGATTATGGCACACATTTGCTGTGGCATCGTTTCCACAAGCTTCTGCAATGTCACAACATTTATTTCTGTCCAGAGTTGCATTAATTTTTCCCCAAGATCTTGTATTGATGATGGGAGATTTGTTCCACTGTTCAAAGACTTCTCCAGCACATCCCAAAGATTCTCAATGAGGTTCAGGTCTGGATTCGGTAGTGGAAAATCTATGTATGAAAATGATGTCTCATGCTCCCTGAACCACTTTCTCAATTTGACCCTTCTGAAACAGATTAACATCCTTTCCAAGACCACAGGATGTGTCTTTCGACATGGTTGTTTAACAAATGAGAAGCTACTCACTGCAAATTGTTGCCAGCTGAAACAATCACTAATGCAATAATTAACTGATGGGAGACTCTTTTTTTTTTAACTATTTGCTTAGTTAAATGCAGGTGGTGACCTTTTTTTTTTGGGTCAGGCACTGTATTTACACTCTCTATTTTATTCCTGCTCTTTATATGTATACATTTACTGATTGTAGTTAGTCTCCTGCCATACTGTGTCCATTATTGGGATGGGAAGAGGACATGAGCACTTCAGACCAGATACTGTCTGGGTGGTATAGTAGTAGTCTGTATTGCACCTTGTATTAAGGTATCATTTCTGGGCTTTTAAACACTTCATTGACACATTACCAAGAGTGAACAGAGACTTCAAAAGCACATGAGAGGTATGAGAGGGGGATTAAATAACCTATTTACATAAAAAGTAACTGAATACTGCTCCTTACATACCTGTAGGTCACAAGCAAAGAGTGTGGCTCCTTTGGCCTTTGACACCACAGTTATCTGCTGAAACGTCAGCAGGTCATGGACATGGATATTATTCTCTGAAACAAAACAACGTAAGCCTGGTCATTACATTACATTACTATAGTAGTAATATAGAGTAGTATAAAGCAGTGTCTCCCAACCACTGTGCCATGGCACATAAGTGTGCCGTGAGAAATCGTCAGGTGTGCCTTGGAAGATTATCCAATTTCACTTGATTTGTACTCGAAGAAAGTGGTTTGTAGATATAGGAAGAACAATTACATTCTCTTCCACTAGAGGGAAACAAGAGATCAGCTTTGTGTTCAACTAAACAGGCCCAGGTTCCACACTGAGTAAATTCATTATATTTCAATAAGCATACCTTTTATGACCTTTTGTGATGTACCTTCTGATTTATCTAATGTAAAATATGAGCCGTGGCTCAAAAAGGTTGGGAAACACTGGTATAAAGTACTCGTGAATATAATATGAAATGCCCACACTTAATAATGGGAAATAAAATAAGCCTGAATGATAATAAAAGTCTTACCCAGCAGGCTGACCAAAATCTTGTACTGGGATACAACATACAGCTGAGGGGAGAAAATATGCACAGTGAGTAAACAGTAATAAAAATAACAAATAATACAATCGGTAATAAAAGATCTTATAACATCCAGTAGGGTAGGTGATATACAATGGTGTGATTTCCTATTTTTTTGCATGTTTGTCACACTGATGTTTGATGTTCCAAAACACTTAAAAGACAACACAAGTCAACAAAAAAAAGCAGGTTTTTTTTTTTTTTTTTATGAAGGTGTTTATTATTAAGGGAGAAAAAAAAATCCAAACCTACATGATCCTGTGTGAAAAAGTGATTGCCCCCTTGTTAAAACATATCTATGGTTTATCACACCTGAGTTCACCTTCTCCAGCCACACCCAGGCCTGATTATTGCCACACTTATTTTCAATCAGGACATCACTTAAATAGGACCTGCCTGACAGTGAAGTACACCAAAAGATCAGTTAAGGTCAGTGTTCATGCCTCCACCATAAGAAAGAGACAGGGAAAAAATGGCCTGCATGGCAGAGTTCCAAAACGAAAATCACTACAGAGCAAAAAGAACATTAAAGCTCGTCTCAATTTTTCCAGAACACATCTTGATGATCCTCAAGGCTTTTGGGAAAACATTCTGTGGACTGAAGAGACAGAAGTTGAACTCTTTGGAAGCTGTGTCCCCCCTTACATCTGGTGTAAAAGTAACACACCATTTCAGAAAAAGAACATTATACCAACAGTAACATATGGTGGTGGTGGTGTGATGGTCTGGGGCTGTTTTACTGCTGCAGGACCTGCAAGACTTGCTGTGATAAATGGAACTATGAATTCTGCTGTCTACCAAAAAATCCTGAAGGAGAATGTCCGGCCATCTGTTTGTGACCTCAATCTGAAACAAACTTGGGTTCTGCAGCAGGACAATGATCCAAAACACAGCAGCAAGTCCACCTCTGAATCGCTGAAGAAAAACAAAATGAAGACTTGAGTGGCCTGGTCAAAGTCCTGAGCTGAATCCTACCGAGATGCTGTGGCATGACCTTAAAAAGGCCGTTCATGCTCAAAAACCCTCCAATGTGGCTGAATTACAACAATTCTGCAAAGATAAGTGGCCAAAATTCCTCCACAACGCTGTAAAAGACTCACCGCAAGTTATCACAAACGCTTGGTTGCTGTTCTTGCTGCTAAGGGTGGCCCAAACAGTTATTAGGTTTAGGGGGCAATGACTTTTTCACACAGGGCCATGAAGGTTTGGATTTTTTTTCTCCCTTAATAATAAACACCTTCATTTAAAAACTGCATTTTGTGTTTACTTGTGTTGTCTTTGATTCATATTTAAAATGGTTTGATGTTCTGAAACACTGAAGTGTGACAAACATGCAAAAAAAGTAGGAAATCAGGAAGAGGGCACAGACTTTTTCACACCAGTGTAGCAAAGGTTCTCAACAAATATCCACAATCCAATTACCCAACCCCAACTAACTTAAACTACGTGCACACAGCACTCGGATGGGGTAGTGGTCCAAGACCCACCACTGGGGTGACCTGGATTGGAGTCCCTGTGGTGCCTGAGGGAGGGAGGTTGAATGGGGAAATCATCCCCCAGCGCTGCAACAGTGACTGCTACACAGCCCTACGATAGACTGGCATCCTGTTCATGGTGCATGTGCCCTGTGAATTCCCCAGAGAGGTTCCCTGTGACCCTGACCTGGATAAGCTGCATTCAAAAGTGGTGGAATATTTGCACAGAGAAGTATGTATACCTGCTGGATCTTCTTTGAAAAGTTCTTGTTGGATTTCTCTAGTGTCACCTCAAACCTGTTTGTACCTGTAAAAGGGGAGGGTTGAATATGTAAATTAAGAAAGATGAATATAGAAGAAAAAGTAACAATTGCAAGCAAAAACAAATTCAACCTGAATCCTTTTTGATTTGGTAGAGGAGGAGATGACCTGGTTTGGTGCCCACCAACAGCCAATCCTCTGCATAAACAACAGTATAAAATGTTACACTTTCATATTACCGGTAAGCTACAAAAACAAAGAGAAGGCAGTTTACCACAAAAAACAACTAGTACACGAAACCATTTAAGCATTTACTCTTCCTATTCATATCATATACATACAGTGGTGCTTGAAAGTTTATGACCCCTTTAGAATTTTCTATAGTTCTGCATAAATATGACCTAAAACATCATCAGATTTTCACACAAGTCCTAAAAGTGAATAAAAGAGAACCCAGTTAACCAAATGAGACAAAAACATTATACTTATTCATTTATTTATTGACGGAAATTATTCAATATTACATATTAGTGAGTTGCAAAAGTATGTGAACCTATAGGATTAGCAGTTAATTTGATGGTGAAATTAGAGTCAGGTGTTTTCAGTCAATGGGATATCAATCAGGTGTGAGTGGGCACCCTGTTTTATTTAATGAACAGGGATCTATCAAAATCTGCTCTTCACAACACATGTTTGTGGTGTATCATGTGTACGAACAAAGGAAATTTCTGAGGAGCTCAGAAAAAAGATGTTGATGCTCATCAGGCTGGAAAAGGTTACAAAGCCATCTCTAACAAGTTTGGACTCCACCAATCCACAGTCAGACAGATTGTGTACAAATGCAGGAAATTCAAGACCATTGTTACTCTCCCTAGGAGTGGTCGACCAACAAAAATCGCTCCAAAAGCGAGGGGTGTAAAAGTTGGCGAGGTCTCAAAAGACCCCAGGGTAACTGAAGGCCTCTCACATTGGCTAATGTTAATGTTCATGAGTCCACCATCAGAAGAACACTGAATAACATTGGTGTGCATGCAAGGGTTGCAAGGAGAACCTGCATTCCAGCATAAGAACCTTATCCCATATTTAAAACACGGTGGTGGTAGTATCATGGTTTGGGCCTGTTTTGCTGCATCTGGGCCAGGACAGCTTGCCATCACTGATGGAACAATGAATTCTGAACTTTATAAGAGAATTCTAAAGGAAAATGTCAGGGTAAGATCAGGTGGGTCATGCAGCAAGACAACAACCCTAAGCACACAAGGCGTTCTACAAAAGAATAGTTAAAGAAGAATAGAGTTAATGTTTTGGAATGGCCAAGTCAATGTCCTGACCTTAATCTAATCAAAATGTTACACCAGATACTGAAAGCATTGGTTCACAAATTCACTAATATGTAATACTGGATCATTTTCCTAAATAAATAAATGACCAAGTATAATATGCTTGTCTCATTTGTTTAACTGGGTTCTCTTTATCTACTTTTAGGACTTGTGTGAAAATCTGGTTTTGTTTTAGGTCATATTATGCAAAAATATAGAAAATTCTAAAGGTTTCACAAAGTTTCAAACACCACTGTAAACTAACTTCCAAGCAACGAAAGGCCCTTCTTACATTGGCTAATGTTAGTGAATCTACCATCAGGACAGGAACAAACAGCACTGCAGTAGGACTGACAATGTTTTAGGTTATATTTATGCTGAAATATTTCTACAGTTCATATACTTTCCAGCAGCAGGGTACCTCTATAGAAGTACCTATGTATCTTGTAATAGAAGTGTATTAAATGTAGCTTTTGACGAAAACTGTGTGCAAACAATATGTAAATGTCTCAGAAATACAGGCGAATACACAAGTGGAATGCTACCATCAATGCAGCATCCCTAATGCCAGCATGTCTGATGGAAATTCACGATAATCATTCCCCAGAGCTGCAACAGCAACCCCTTACCCAGCCCTGCAATGGACTGGGGTAACAGCCTGTTGTCTGGGGATGGGCACCGGAGTCCCTGCAACCCTTGACCAGAAAAAAAAATCTTGCAGAAAAAAAAAATGTATAAAAATGTATGAAAAATGTATATATACACACGCACACACACACACACACACACACACACACATTTATACTATACACTTTACTGGACCATGTTTCCGAGTAAAATGTACTACAGTACATGTCACGCAACTTCACTACAGGCACCACATTTCCCACAATGCCGCAACACCTTTAAAAAAGCTTGGGCTGGCTAACACTTTCAGTCAGAACCAGTAATTTTTGCCATTGAGCACTGGAACTCTGCAAATTTGTCATCCATGGGAGAATTACACCCACTTTAGTGTTAAATCGCTTAATCTATTTATTGTTTAACAGCCTTGTTTGTTTTTTATGCACATCGGCAAGCAGAGGGGTACAGCTGTGCCCCTCTAAATTCTGTTTCTGCCACAGTACGACAAGCAGTCTAGAAACACCCCTGATCTGAGTGCATTTTCTATTTATTTAAAACCAGGCCTCAAAGGGTTGAGACAAACTGTTAGATTTCATGAACAGACAAGCACTGATTATCATCGGAGTCCAAGTACTGGTTAGTCAAAAAAAACAATCAAAGTACAGCTTACCCCAAGCTGCCAAGCAGTCGATCTGAAGGGGCAACTTCTCCAAAATAGGTACAGGCTCATAGGCGTCGTGCATGATGGTGCGGTGTTGAACTACTAATATAAAAACTGCTGTGAAAGGACCTGCAGCTAGCTAAAGCATATCTGCTGACTAAATCCAAAACAAAACCACTGCTAGTTAAACAAACATGACACGACTTAAATGACTTTAGATAAGGTGGTAAATGTAGAGCACATTCTCCAGTACCAACCTGTTAGTGAAAAGAAGTGAGAAAGCACCGAAAACAGGTCGATGAACCGAAACTCTAAGAGCTAACCTTATAGCTAGCTTCCCATACTGTGGGTCCGACGTCAACAAGCAACAACTCCCTATAATACAACCCTGCTACCTTATGGAACCGAATCTCATCCCATATTCTACTCAGCTTTGCTTTTAAATCCTCAAATCCAACCAGTAACGTAAACAAACAACGCGAGCAAGGATGTCTGACAGCTCACTGGCTAATGAGCTAACTGCTCAACTGACATACAGACAGAAAAGCTTCCTCTTTGACTCACGTGCCGCTACAAGCACGTGATCAGAACCAGCACTCACGTGAGTCGACCTGCCGTTCCTCATTGCGCGCCTGAAAGTTTTGAGTCCTTTCCAAGTGACCTGGATTTCTGCACTGATTCCTTTTCAAATGCGGTCTAATCACCTTCACAGTCAAGTCAAATCAAGTTTCTTTCTATAGAGCTTTTGACAACTGAGCTTTGTCTCAAAGCAACTTTACAACTATCTAGGACCACAGTCGTAGTGAGCAAACCCATGATGACAGTGATGAGGAAAAAACTTTGGCAAGTCCAATACTCAAAAAGCTTATTGGGCAGCCTAGATTTTATATATAAGAATTAAACTAAGTTACCTAATTAATACAGTTATAGTAATAGTTTAAATACCCAAAAGTTTAAAGACAGTATGTCACAGTAGAAATCAAAACTTACCAGACTAGGCAACATTTTTCCAGTCTACTATTGTCTAATTTCCGTGATCCCTTGCAAACTTTAGCCTCAGATGTCTGTTCTTAGCTGACAATAGTGGCACCTGGTGTGATCTTCTGCCGCTGTGGCCCATCTGCTTCAAGGTTTGGTGTGTTGTGTGTTCAGAGATGCTCTTCTGCATACCTCGGTTGCTACGAGTGGTCGTTTGAGCTCCTGTTGCCTTTCTATCAGCTTGAACAAGCCTGGCCTCGGACCTCTGTCATCAACAAGGCATATTCACTGAGAGAACTGCCCTCACTAGATATTTTCTTTTTCCAGACCATTCTCTGTAAACCCTAGAGATGGCTGTGTGTGAAAATCCCAGATCAACAATTTCTGAAATACTTAAGCAAGCCCGTCTAGCAGCACCAACAGTCAAGTCAAGTCAGATTTATTTATTTATTGATATAGCGCTTTTTACAATGGACCATTGTCTCAAAGCAACTTTACAAGTTTAGATTATCTCCTAATAACTAGGTCCAATCCCAAATTGAGCAAGCCTAGGGCGACAGTGGCAAGCCATGCCAAGTTCGAATTGACTTAATCACCTTTCTTCCCCGTTCTGATGCTCGGTTTGAACTTCAGCAGTTTGTCTTGACCATGTCCACATGCGTAAATGCATGGAGTTGCTGCTATGTGATTGGCTGATGAGATATTTGCATTAAAGAGCAGTTGAACAGGTGTACCTAAAAAAGTGGACAATGAGTGTATATCTCAGTGATTGTAAATCATTTGTCTAATGGACTACCCCAGACTGGATTTTATAACACATAGAAAGGTGAGAGACTGGCGCGATGATTCTCACCGAGATGTGGCTCAACACTACCATTCCGGACAATGCCATTCATGTAGAAGTTTTTAACTCCATTTCAAGCAGACCAGAGTCATACTCTAAGCGGTAAATGTGGTGGAGATGGTGTATGCATTTTTATCAATATCAACTGTTGTACTCAACTGGTGTACAAATGCCAAAATTGTTTCAAGCCACTGTTCTAAAGATACTGAATTTCTAACACTCAAATGCCGACCATTCTACATGCCAAGTGAATTCACCGCCATCAACATCACTGCGGTGTACATTCCACCCAGTGTGAACACAAAGGACGCACTATCTACATTGCATCAGCCTGTCAGCTTAATGGAAAATTCTAGGCCGCATTCCATCTACATAATCGCTGGCCAATTCGATCAGGACAAACTGAAGACAGTATTTCCATGCATATGAGTATTTCAGTATGTGAACTTTGCGACCAGGGGAGAGAACACTCTTGACCAGGTCTACACCAACATCAAAGAAGCATTCAGTGCTGTTCCCCACCCCCCCTCTCTCAGCTCTCAACTCACCTTTCTTTGTGTTATTAAATCCAGTTATGCTAATTCCAGTTTACAGACCACTGTTGACCAAGAACAAGCAATCTGTGAAGCAAATCAGAGCATGGCTAAAGGAAGCTACCTCAGCTCCCCAGAACTGTTTTTAGAGAGGTTGTCACTACCAACCAACTTGACGGAGTACACAGAGTCTGTGACTGGATACATATCCAAATGCATAGATGTGACCGTCGTCAAAAACATCACCACAAAAGCCTAAAACCACGTGAGCTCCTGAGAGCACGGAATGCTGCCTTCAAGTCTGGGGACAATGACGCTCTAAGATCTGCCAGAGCCAACTTGAACTGGGGCGTGAGAACAGCTATAGTGTGCCTATACACAGAAAATCCAAACACATTTCACAGACACAAAGGACCACAGACGCCTGTGGCAAGGCATCCAGTCAGTCTCCAACTACAGGCCAACGCCCACACCATGTGCGGACAACATAGACTTCCTCAATACACACACAGACAATGTAACACTCTGCAAACGTTCCACTGATGATGCCATAGCAACAGCACTCCACCTATGCCTGGCTCATTTGGAAAACAAAAACAGTTACGTGTGGATGCTGTTCATCGACTTCAGTCCCGCCTTCAACACAGTCAATCCCCAACACCCGGTGCACAAACTCGCCACAACAGGTATCAGCACTATACTATGCAGCTGGTTACTGGACTTCCTCAAAGACAGACCACAGACATTAAGTGTCGGCAAAAATTTCCCTGAGACCACCACCATGAACACCAGGTCCCCCATGGATGTGTGTTGAGTCCTTTACTGTTCACACTCATGACACATGACTGTTGTGCCAGATATAATTCGAACCACATCATCAAGTTCGCAGATGACACAACAGTAGTGAGTTTCATCAGCGATGATGATGACACAGCCTACAGAGAGCAGGTACAGTGGTGTTTGAAAGTTTGTGAAACCTTTAGAATTTTCTATATTTCTGCATAAATATGACCTAAAACATCATCAGATTTTCGCACAAGTCCTAAAAGTAGATAAAGAGAACCCAGTTAAACAAATGAGACAAATACTATACCTGGTTGTTTATTTATTGAGGAAAATGATCCAATATTACATATCAGTGAGTGACAAAAGTATGTGAACCTTTGCTTTCAGTATCTGGTGTGACCCCCTGTGCAGCAATAACTGCAACTAAACATTTCCTGTAACTGTTGATCAGTCCTGCACACCAGCTTGGAGGAATTTTAGCCCATTCCTCCGTACAGAACAGCTTCAGCTCTGGGATGTTGGTGGGTTTCCTCACATTAACTGCTCGCTTCAGGTCCACATTTCCACATTTTGATTATATTAAGGTCAGGACTTTGACTTGGCCATTCAAAAACATTAACTTTATTATTCTTTAACCATTCTTTGGTAGAACGGCTTGTGAGCTTAGGGTCGTTGTCTTGCTGCATGACCCACCTTCTCTTGAGATTCAGTTCATGGACAGATGTCCTGACATTTTCCTTTAGAATTCTCTGATTTAATTCAGATATTCATTGTTCCATTAATGATGGCAAGCCGTCCTGGCCCAGATGCAGCAAAACAGGCCCAAACCATGATACTACCACCACCATGTTTCACAGATGGGATAAGGTTCTTATGCTGGAATGCAGTGTTTTCCTTTCTCCAAACCTAATGCTTTTCTTTTAAACCAAAAAGTTCTATTTTGATCTCATCTGTCCACAAAACATTCTTCCAACAGCCTTCTGGCTTGTCCATGTGATCTTTAGCAAACTGTTCCTTTTGCAATGTTCCTTTTGGAGAGCAGTGGCTTTCTCCTTGCAACCCTGCCATGCACTCCATTGTTGTTCAGTGTTCTTCTGATGGTAGACTCATGAACATTAACATTAGCCAATGTGAGAGGGGTCTTCAGTTGCTTAGAAGTTACCTTGGAGTCCTTTGTGACCTCGCCAACTATTACACCCTTTGCTTTTGGAGTGATCTTTGTTGGTCGACCACTCCTAGGGAGGGTAACAATGGTCTTGAATTTCAATCCCTGTGGATTGGTGGAGTCCAAACTCTTTAGAGATGGTTTTTTAAACTTTTCTGTCCTGATGAGCATCAAGAACTCTTTTTCTGAGCTCCTCAGAAACATCCTTTGTTCGTCCCATGATACACTTCCACAAACGTGTTGTGAAGAGCAGACTTTGATAGATCCCTGTTCTTTAAATAAAACAGGATACCCACTCACACCTGATTGTCATCCCATTGATTGAAAACACCTGACTAATTTCACCTACAAAAGCAGAGAACAAACAGAAAAAAAAGCAGAAATAGCTAAGGTAACAAATATAAAAAAGGACCATACACACAACATATGTTAATACAAAATAAAGCTCACGTTATTCCATAACAACCAGGAATAACAAAAAAAAAACCTTAATTTTATTTGAAATTACCTGAAGTTTGTAGTAACAAAATTAAGAAGGCAATCTGTGACTCATTTGCGCAATATTGTTCAAAAATCAAAATCCACAATCATGTACTTTTAGACAGCGTGTATTGCTGAGATGTCTTGCTGAGACTCAAAACTCAAAAAGAGAAAGTCTGTATTTTTTGGAAGCTAGCTGCTTTTGGCTGAAGTTAACAATTTTGAAACTCAACAAAGAAACAAAGCCCCTTCCACCAAAGTCACACCCAAAGCCCTCATGTATTCTTGCATGAAAACAGAATTGACTGGCATCTTCCAGTTGGAGGATTGTGTCTGCCAGTTGGTCACCACAATTACATAGAAGAGGTGTCCACAACCTTTTGGCCTTAGATTTTGCTGTAATCTCCAAGAAAGTGAGAACAACTTCAACTGCTGTTTGTAATAGACCAAAAACTATTCACATAAATAATACTCCATTCCAGTTCTTTAACATGTTCAAGAAAACAATCCTGCTTCTTTCAGCCTATTCCATTTTGGACCTCTCCAACTTGGTTTTGAGAAGTTCCTGGTAGGAGGAAAGAGGAAGATATAATTGGAAGCATAAGACCGTGAAAAGACAGATCATGTGCTTATGACTTTTTAAGAAACTTCAATCATGAGGTAGGGAAAAAGTAATTTTACCTCTTCGTCATTCAACACCATAGGCAAAGACCATTTAATAAAAAGAAAGAAAAAAAAAAAAAAAAAAAAAAAAAAAAAAAGGGTTGTAAACATCACCAACCCACAAATAATCATGGATTTAATAATCATATTAAATTAACTAAAATAACAGCTAAATAGTACTCTCTCTCTCTCTCTCTCTCTCTCTCTCTCTCTCTCTCTCTCTCTCTCTCTCTCTCTCTCTCTCTCTCTCTCTCTCTCTCTCTCTCTCTCTCTCTCTCTCTCTCTCTCTCTCTCTCTCTCACCTTTAAATCACCTCTCTTACTCTTTCTGATGCTCGGTTTGAACACATGAAATGCACATGAAATTTGTAATGGGGGCACTCGGGAGGCACATGAACAATCTGCAAGCCCATCACTGGGCTCATCTGCCTTTGGTTGGGTGTCACAAAGTCACATAAATGGATTTGTCTAATGAAGAGAATAAGCATCGCCCTGCGCTTTAACGACCCCTTTCCGATAGCCGGATGGACTGGCACCGTGTCCAGGGACTGCGATCATGTTCATGGAGTAAAACAAGAGAATAAACAAATATATAATAATATTCTAGCAGGAAGCTGCAACACTAAGTGTACTCACATGTCGACCACAGTTGTAGGGATATGCTCTTCTACCCATTTTAGGTCATCATCTTGGGAGCTCTACAGGAACAGAGACAGGAGTTTAATGGACAAATCAGTTCACTTAACTCCACATTAAATACCAGCTCAAGTTACATCAGTCATTCTGAGTTAACCTTACAAAACAATAACAAACACAACCTTGCAAAATAGGAAAATGTGAGATTTTTGTTTGTGTTTATTGCCATTCCAGCTCAGCAACAGGCTATGTACATGGCATTGCATAGGTTTAAAACATTTCTGTTCCTAACAAAAAGGATGGATCAGCAATTGCGCTACTGTTGATCTTTGACCTTTAGGTAGTCCAAAAAGTTCAGGATCTTTGCTGGGGGGTTTCGTTCTAACAGATCTTTCACATTGTCGTCTTTGTAGTATTTTTCCTGGTGTCGTTCGTTGTGGGGCAGTCTATTAATAGATGTTTTATTGTTAGGTGTGAAAGGCAGATTTGACAGGATGTCACATCTTCCCCAAGGAGGATGTGGCGATGTGTTAGAGCTGAATGGCCTATGCGACATCTTGTTAGTGCGGTTTGGTCTCGTCTTTCTAAAGGGTAATAAGTGGGAGTCCTCTCGAGCATCGGTTTGATTTCGTGTAGTTTGTTTGATGTGCACTGGCTCCATTCCTCCTGCCATGTGTTGTGGCAAAGTGTTCTGACCCTGTAGAGGGCGTCAGTTGTGGGACAAAGCAACAGGCGATTTCCTTTTCAGCAGCTTTTTGGCTAGGTTGTCTGCTTTCTCATTACCCATTATGTCGCAATGGTCGGGGATCCAGCAATACGTGATGTAGACTCCCCGCTCTCTCAAGTCTTTGTCCTTTGCTAGGAGTTCTGTGATGATGGGGTGTTGCATTTGTAGGGATATCAGTGCTTGTAGGCAAGATTTAGAGTCGGTGCATATTAGGAAATACTTGCATGGGGTTATTTGGATGTAATTCATTGCTAGGAGAATGGCATGGGCTTCTGCTGTGAAGATGGAACTGTGTTGGGGGAGACGTATGCGGTGTTGGTACTCAGTTGTGTAAATTGCTGCTCCTGCATGGAGTTCTGTTCTGGACCCATCAGTGTAGATGATTTGGTGGTTTGGGTGGGTTTCTAGGATTTCCATGAACTGGATTTGATAGGTTGAAGGGAGTGTACCCTGCTTTGGGTACTCGTCTAGTTTAAAGATCACCTTGGGTTTAATGATTTTCCATGGGGGTATCAAAGGGCTTTTAGTGTTCTTATCCAGGATGTCTACAGCTTCCAGAGACGTTTTAATATGATCTAGACATTTTAATAAGATTTAGTCTGATCGCGTTAGCTTTGTTCTCATATAGATGGTGGTATTGACTGTGGGAGAGTGATTGGTAAGCTGGGTTTTCTTTATTCCCTTGGGTCTTTATAGCATACTGTAGGCTTATTCTTAGTCTCCGGATATGTAAGGGTGGTTCGTTTGGTTCTAAGTAAAGGCTTTCTATGGGTGATGTTCTGTACGCTCCCAGGACCAGTTAGAGTCCTCGATGATGTACCGCGTTCAGTGGTTTCAAATAGGACAGTGTGGTTTCTCCACAGACAGCACTTCCTTAGTCCAAGTGCGACCGTATTAGGGCAATATAGAGATGTTTTAGTAGATGTATAACTGTGCCCCATCTTGTGTTTGCTAGGATTTTAATGATGTTCAGTAACTTTAAGCATTTGATTTTGACTGCTTGTACGTGGGGGATGAAGGATAGCTTACTGTCCAGAAGTCGTCCCAAAAACCTGGTAGTTTTTTCTATCTTTATAGTTTCTCCTTCTAGGGTTAGTTGTGGCTCTGGATGCAGGGATTGTAGATGGCAAAAGTGGTTGCAGACAATTTGGTTTTGGATAGCCGGAAGCCGTTCTGAGATGTCCATTTTTGCAGGCAGTTTATTGTAAGCTGGAGCGTGCGTTTGACTTGTGGCATATGGCGCCCTTTACTGCAGATGCATAAGTCATCCACGTATAGACAAGGCATGACACTGGAAGTTATGTGTTGAGTAATGCTATTGATTTTTATATTAAATAATATCACCAACAGTATGCTACCTTGCGGGACTTGTTCTTGGGTATGCAAGTCCAGGAGGGTATTATTTATCTTGACTTTGAATTTCCTGTTTGATAAGTAGCTTGATATGAGAATGGGTAGGCGTCCGCCTAGTCCCATCGTGTGCAGATCTCTCAAAATACTACGTGTTGTTTGTTCAGGAAGCCGTCTCGGATGTAGCTTTTCATTCATGGTCAAGTGTGCTTCTGTTTCTCCTAAAGCCGCTCTGGTACTTGTTCAGGATACCATTGTATTCCAGAAACCATATAAGACGTTGGTTTACCATTCTCTCCAGTGTCTTTCCAAGGCAGCTCGTTAAAGCAATTGGTCTGTAGTTGTTTGGGTCTTTGGGTTCCTTCCCTGGTTTAGGAAAGGGGATGACACTGGCCTCTTTCCACTGAGATGGGTAGTCACCGGAGAACCGTTTTTTTTTAGGGAGCTCAATAGGGTGATAAGGGAGGATTCTGGGAGATGTTTCAAGAACTGGTAGTGGATGGTGTCAGGACCGGGTGCTGTATCATGAGGTTTATTGATGGCTGTTATGAGCTCTTCAATTGTAAATGGCTTATTGTACGACTCTGTATTTCCTGACGTGAAGTCCAGTTATCCTTTTTCATGCAGTTCTCTTATCCTGTTGAATTCTGGAGAGAAATTGGCTGTCGAGGAGACCAATTGGAATTTTTTGGCAAGGGAGTTGGCTATTTCCTTCTCGGTGGTCACCAGACGGCCCCTTATGTCTAGGTGTTGGATCTGAGGTTGTTTTCCTTTACCCTTCATACTTCTTATGTTCCATACTGACCTGGAGGGAGTGTTAGCTTTCAGTTAAGATAAGAACGTTTACCAAGTGCGTTTCTTGGCCTGATTAATTTTCCTACGTGCTTTTGCTCTGTGTATTTTGAGGTTGTTGAGATTGTCTGTGGTAGGGAAGTGGTTGAAAGTTTTTTCTGCCTTTTTCCGAGCTTTAATCACCATTTTACATTCCTCGTCAAACCAAGGATTGTGGGGTCTTTGGGGTTTGGATAGATATTGTGGGACCGACAGGGTAGCTACTTCAAGGATGGCAGTTGTGAACTGCTTCATCATGTCAGGTGTAGTTTGATGGAGGTGTTGATGTGTCCTCCCGCAGAACATGCTGAACTTAGCCCAGTCAGCTTTTTTAAGCTGCCGAAAATGTGAGAAGTGTCTTTTGAAAAGTATCTGCAGAATAAACCAAATCTCTTCATAGTTAGTGATTACAATGGTGTGAGAAAGTGTTTGCCCCCTTCCTGATTTCCTATGCTTTTGCATGTATGTCACACTTAAGTGTTTTTGGAACATCAAAACAATTTAAATATTAGTCAAAGACAACACAAGTAAACACAAAATGCAGTTTTTAAGTGAATGTGTTTAATATTAAGGGAGAACTGGACTTGCTGGTGTGTTTTGGATAATTATCCTGTTTCAGAACCCAAGTTCGTTTCAGCTTGAGGTCACAAACAGATGGCCGGACATTCTCTGTCAGGATTTTTTGGTAGACAGCAGAATTCATAGTTCCATTTATCACAGCAAGTCTTCCAGGTCCTGAAGCAGCAAAATAGCCCCAGACCATCACACTACCACCACCATATTTTACTGTTGGTTATAATATTCTTTTTCTAAAATGCTGTGTTACTTTTACACCAGCTGTAATGGGACACACACCTTCCAAAGAGTTCAACTTTGGTCTCGTCAGTCCACAGAATGTTTTCCCAAAAGTCTTGGGGATCATCAAGATGTGTTCTAGAAATAATGTAATGTTCTTTTTGCTCAGCAGTGGTTTTTGTCTTGGAACTCTGCCATGCAGGCCATTTTTGCCCAGTATCTTTCTTACGGTGGAGGCATGAACACTGACGTTAACTGAGGCAAGTGAGGCCTGCAGTTCTTTGGATGTTGTTGTGGGGTCTTTTGTGATCTCTTGGATGAGTCGTTGCTGCGCTCTTTGGGTAATTTTGGTCGGCCGGCCACTCCTGGGAAGGTTCACCACTGTTCCATGTCTTCACCATTTGTGGATAATGGCTCTCACTGTGGTTCGCTGGAGTCCCAAAGCTTTAGAAATGGCTTTATAACCCTTTCCAGACTGATAGATCTCAATTTATTTTCTTTCTCAGTTGTTCCTGAATTTCTTTGGATCTCGGCATGGTGTGTAGCTTTTAAGGATCTTTTGGTGTACTTCACTTTGTCAGGCAGGTCCTATTTAAGTGAGTTCCCGATTGAGAACAAGTCTGGCAATAATCTGGCCTGGGTGTGGCTATAGACAGTGAACTCGGGTGTGATAAACCATAGTTAAGTTACGTTTAAAAAAGGGGGGAGGGGATAACATTTTCACACAGGCCCATGTAGGTTTGGATTTTTTCCTCCCTTAATAATAAAGACCTTCATTTAAAAACTGCATTTTGTGTTTACTTATGTTGTCTTTGACTAATATTTAAATTGGTTTGATGTTCCGAAACAGTTAAGTGTGGCAAACATGCAAAAAAAATAGTAAATCAATAAGGGGGCAAACACATTTTCACTCCACTCTATATATATATATATATATATATATATATATATATATATATATATATATATATATATATATATGTTGGCCACAGAGCTAATTAATTATGATAAACAGAACATTCAAATCAAACACATCATTCTCACCTCTTTGCAAAGGAGTTTCTGACTGGCATTTATCTCAGACTTTGATCCTCTCATTTTCATTCCCTCTGAAAACAGAATGCATATTCATTCATTTTCTTTCCCACTTAATAAAACTCAGGATCGTGGGGAGCTGGGCTTTATCCATAAGAACCGGAAAACAACCCTGGACAGGGCACCAGTTCAGGGCACAGACACATGCAGTCTGACTGGGACACTTTAGAAACACCAGTTGGCCTAATGCATCTCTGTGGAATGTGTACAGAAACCCATGAAGACAGTGTGAGAACATGCATACTCCATACAGGCCGATACTCGGACTGAGGGCTCTGGAGCGCTAACCACTGCACCACTGCACCACTGCTACAAACGGCACAGCAACATTAAAATAAGACAGCCTTTTAAAAAAAAAAAAAAGTTTTAGGGATACACAATCTTTAAAATTGTATTAATCATCTGTATCCAAACTCTGATGGCACTCTCTTCATAGCAACCAAATCTATCCTCTACAAGCTTTTGCTGCCATTATTTTGGAAAATGTGTGTGTGTTCACATGCAAGAGTCATTTGGTGTCAATAAATGTTCATGGTATAATATATAGAGGTATATTAGATCCATTGGTATCAATTTCTCAAAAGCATCACAACATTACATAGAACAGTCTCTACCAGTTAAGATGACTTGGACTTTGGGATCTTTAGTATCGGATTTGTGCATCCATAAATTATTATTTCATATCTGCATGTACATGTCACAAACGTGACACTCAGAACGTGACTGCAAAGTTATATTCTGGAAATACTGAGTTTAAAGCGCTGGTGAGCTACAATCTTTGAGCAACGAGGCCTTACCAAAGCTGTCACTAAGCATGGGCTCCTTTGCTTCATCTTCCTCATCATCCTCATCAATGAGTGGAGAATGAGAAAATCTAAGGAAAGATATGGTAAAAATATAATATCACAATATTTCAAGACATTTTCACGATATACGATATTTATCACGATACGTGTGATATTGGAATATTATCCCATACTTAGTAAAGTGATTTTTATTCAAATGCTGCCCTTCATCCAATTAAACAGGACTAATTACACTCTTTACAATGAAATATGCAGTCGATCAGTGTTCTTCAAGCACTGACAATATGACATATGACATATGTCAGAAAAGCATATTTCAATTTCATAATCATGCTACGATAAAATACCGACATATTGCACACCCGACATGGACAACACATTTTCCAATCACAAAATTAATTTCGAATTTGCTGTATCACATAGAAATTTGGAGAAACATTAAAATAAAATTTGGAAATCACATTACGTTTAATCGCATAATAATGCTGACACGTTGTGCATGTTAAGTTGTGCTTCAAATGTTTTGAAGATGACTTTCATTAGTACTCATCATCAAGTGCCCCTCATGTCAGTGCCCAACAATAGGTGAAACCTTTCCTGTGCTCCACTGACTTCACTAGCATTAGCAGGGAAGAAGTGAAAGTGTCAATGCAGAAAATATATTATGGATTTTTATGCATCAACCCCTTGAACCCTAAGCTGGTTTTTCATATGCTGTTTTTTTCCAGGAATCTCTAGACTAATCAAATAAGATGGTGATTGAAAGTTTGTGAAGCCTTTATCTCTGCATAAATATGGTTTGAAGCATAATCAGTTTTTCACACAAGTCCTAAAAGTAAATATTATCACTGTTTATGTTTTAAATGTGGAATCATGCAGAACCTGTTGGTCAACAAGAATTTTCTCAGTCAGTGTAGATGCACTATAAACTGTATGTAACTCTATTTTGTTATACAGCAATGCTACTCAGAATGGTCCTATTTCTAAACTAGGTGTGAGAGCATATAATAAAACATGTACACAGACAAATACACTAGCCAAAAGTATGTGGGCACACAATTACTACATGAACAAACACGACGAGTATTAGTTGTGCGCTGGTAAAACCTCCAATTGAGTAAGGAGGGTTTTCCTTAGATTTTGGCACATGACTGTGAGGTCTGGCACTAATGTACCCTGTGACAAGCCCTGGCTCATCTCAAAGCTGTTTGATGGAGTTACAGACAGCATTCGTTGCAAGCCAGGTAAGTCTTTCATCAAAATCAAACCATTTAATGGTTCGTTCTCATTGAAATTTGTTTTCCTAACCTTTGACTATTGATGGAGGGTCGTAGCAGCACCATGATGACCAGCAGTATGGTAGAGAAGAGCAGCCTCCAGAATGCATCATCCACCCACAGGTTTCTCCAATCCTAACAAACCAAACACACTTACATCCTCAACCACAAGTCTTGAAGTTGCAACAAAAACACAACTGCAGTGTACCAAGTAAATGAATTACTCACTGACTGACAGTCCACCAGCTTGAACTGTCTGGTTGTCCAGATGATGAATATGATTGATGCTGCATGTATAAACAGACTGTTAAATAGAACATTACACATACGCACTCACACAAACACACAGGCCACTTTATTAGGTACACCTGTTCAACTGCCCTTTGGCACAAATATCTAATCAGCCAATCACATGGCAGCAGCTCAATGCATTTAGGCATATAAACATTGTCAAGACGACCGGCTGAGGTTCAAACCCAGCATCTGTATGGGGTAGAAATGCTGGTCTGAGTATTTCAGAAACTGCTGATCTACTGGGATTTTCACGCACAGCCATCTCTAAGGTTTACAGAGAATGGTCTGAAAACGAGAAAATATCCAGTGAGTGGCAGTTCTCTGAGCAAAAATGTTTTGTTGATGCCAGAGGTCAGAAGAGAATGGGCAGACTGGTTCAAGCTGATAGAAAGGCAACATTAACTCAAATAACCACTCGTTTCAACCGAGGATTGCACATGTCGAACCTTGAAGCAAATGGACTACAGCTGCAGAAGAGGACATCAGGTGCCACAACTGTCAGCTAATAAATGCCAGAATGGACACTTATTAATTACAAAATGTCCATTCTTGCATTTCAGCCCTGCGACACATTCCAAAATGAGTGAAATGAAGTTGAACAAATGAAATTTGACCAGAACAAACATGAAATACGCAATGAAATAAAAGTCAAAGTAAATTGCATCAACACTGCAGGTTTCTTTTAAATTCGCATTTTAAATTCCGTCCCAACTTTGGATCGTTTTTGTTTTTCTTTGCATCCCTACTGAACAACTATGGTGCCACTGCTCTCCAGAAACAACATTGCTGCCTGCCTGCATTTTGTTGCAGATTATGTGTATAAGCTAGGAGGATTTTGGAAAAATGCTTTGTGGACAAAAGCAGAGCTTTTTGGTTGAAATGTTACGTTATGTTTGGAGAAAATAAAACGAGGCATTTTCAGCACAATAACCTTATCATAACTGTGACACATGGTGGTGGTAGTATCATGGTTTGGGTCTGTTTCGCTGTATCTGGGTCAGGATAGGTTGTGATAGCATAGTGATGAAACAATGACTGCTGAGATATACTAGCAAATTCTGAAGGAATTTCAGACACACACACACACACACACACACACACACACACACACACACACACACACACACACACACACACACACACACACTCTGTCCCATCTCTTCCTGTCATATTCGCTTGCTGATTCTGTCACATACAGAAGCATCTCAGGCTTACCCAGCACAGAGAAGACCAGAGTGTTGGTGAAGTGCTGGTACAACGAAAGCTTCACCACATTTCTGCGTAGCTTCAGAAGCCGAGTCGTCTGAGACAGGCTCATGAAAATGTACAATCCATCAGTTAAGGAATCAGTGAAAGATTCACCTTCATGGATGAAGCATTGAACATGCTGGAGGTCTCAACTGAAAGCAAGAATATACAAATGGGACCCCAAAAATCTGAGACCACGATCAGAAACTTTTCCATCATTTTCCTTCATTTCCTACTTGTTCTCAAACTGAATACAACATCTGTCATTGCAAATCATATCATCAACATAACAATTTGAGTGAAAAGTTGAATCTAAAAAAAAAATAAAAAATCAGTTGATAGATTTCAGATCTTTAGTGTTTGCTATGGTCCCCCATTTGTTGAGCTGGGAATGACTCCACAGGTTTGTACAAAATGTGAATATCTATGTTTACAAAAAGCACCTTGTGATGTCACTGATTACTTAGCTTTCTCTGTCTTCATGTACCCATAAATGCACAGTGGGATTTTGGTCAGGTGATATTGGAGGAAAGTCTTGAAGTAGTTGCTGCAAAGCTTTTAGATGCGTTTTGGGTCTGTTTTAGATGTGTTTATTGCTGCAACCTGAATCCTTCTTCACACAGTTCCAAACAATCGTTTTCACTAGTGGTCTCAAACTTTTGGCCACCACTGTTTATAACCCCTCTCCCCACCCCCACACAAACACCTAATTGCTTTTTCACATTTTAACCCCACATTTGCTGGTCACGGTCATGGTGGCTCTGGCATAAGCATGCCCTGGACTCGATGCCAGTGCATTACAGGGCTGGGAGGGGGTAGCTGTTGCAGCACCAGGGAATGAACCCCTGACCAGTCCTCCCTCCCTCAGAAACAGTCATTGTGTCTGCATGCAATGTCTGACTCAGCTGGAAAGCGTTTCCAGGACTCTAACCTGGGTCCCTGAGGTGGAGGGATAGCAATATAAGACTATAATTCTCTATTAATTTGTCCCCTTCAAATTGTTATTTTCATTAAATATGATTTGCAATGATGCCAACTGTATATAATCAAATCATAACTATATTAACAACTCTGTTCAAGTCTGATTCATAGTAATCATCATAAATGTGTTGTTGCCACAAAAGGTTTCATGGGATTTTAAATTAATAACTTTGATAGAGTAATGTGGACTAATAAAAAACTGGCTAAACCAACCGCAAATTATGACAAAAGATTTGTGCTAAGTAAACTGTCGAAATAAAGGTGTTCAAATACAAGCACACACAATGGTGCTTGTACGTTTATGAACCCTTTAGAAATGTCAATATTTCTGCATATACAGTACTGTGCAAAAGTCCTAAGTCACCCTTAGATTAGATATACCACTGTTTTAGCAATGGTATAACCACCACATATAATTATTTCTGAGTCTCTGTATTAGAATACAACCAGAAAACACAGGAAATTTGTATGCAGTATAAAAAAACTGAAAAAACAAACAGCTTCGCTAGGCTACAGTGTCACGTATTGTGTGTGACCTCCCCTTACACTTGAGCAATAGCAGAATCTAGCAGCTTCATCGGGACGTCATGTTGACCCTTCTATAGTCTGAAGAAGCCTAATCAGGAATGGTCTTTTTGGAAGGATAGCCGCTAAGAACCACTTTTTGCAGACGGGGAACAGGGTGAAAAAGCTAAGATATGCTAAAGTGCACAAAGATTGGAATGAAAATCACTGGAAAAGAGTATTATAGAGTCACAAATCTGTTGTTTGAAATTTTTGGGTCCAATCGTAGACAATACATAACATATGGTAATTATACCATTACCAAAACAACAAATCTAAATGTGACTTATAAGACTTAAAACATTCAGATTTTCACACAAGTTCTAAAAATAGATGAACAGAACCCAGGTCGCTGCTTTTGTGTGGCTTATTGAAAGGATATCCAACATATGACGCAGGAGTCCGTAAGAGAGAGGACAATGTTAGCAACAAGAGCCACTGTGCCATAGAAACCCTGCACGAAATCATAGAGACAAACACGTACATTAAAACACAACGAAAATGTCAACATTTTTATCGATAAAATGGTTCCAAGGCACTTACCCCTGTAACCCTGAGCACACCCTCCACAGAGGAGAAGATCAGATAAAGCAGTCCTACAGCCACTAGTCTTGGTACTGTAGTTCCTAGCCTGGGCCTGTACCAGTAAGACACGAGACATTCAAAAACAACAACATACATCATGCCTTTTTTTCAATTTACACCTATATAGTACATGACACTTTCAGAAAGCCTGAAGTTCTACAATTTCTCAGGTGAAGTATTATAGTACAGCCCTGACCAGTGTTCAATATGTAGTACCACAGTCTTTTCAAAACTTCCAAGCACACTATGTGCAGCAATTACAATGAAAACGGAGGTCTGAAGCTTGAGTTATACACACCTGACAATGCCATAGCCCAGACTGACTATGATCAACAGGATCCGAGCAAGGGACCTCTTCAGTGCAGAGAGCAGCTCAGCAAAGATGACAGCATGTTGGTCTGAAAACGAAGAAGCAGACCAACCAGTTTCCCTTCAGTTTTAATGAAAGACAGCAAAAAAAGAGCCGTGTCATCTTGACAACCCTTCACCTCCCAGGTCATGTTTTGTATGATAAATAATAATCAATCATTTGCAGTACCATAAATCACTATCACTAAAAGACTTCTTAAGCTCCCAAGTATTGTAACGATGCATCGCAATGCAAAAATATATATAAAAATAATGTGCATCGTCGAGATATATGATGTCACATGCGCTCTGTTTAGTACAGCACCTGATGCAACTGCATTTTTGGAACACCATGCTCAAAACAAAAATAAAATGCTCCCATATGCATAACTTCTGTTATGAAATTGGAAACTCGTTAAGGTAAAGATTAATTTCAGATTGAAGATATTTAAAGTCTCAGTGAGCTTGTTTGTTTACTTTGAGCTTCTATTCAACATAGAACTTAGCTATTTAAATTTAGTGAAAGTGTAATAGCACTTTTTTGAAACAATATTCAAACTCCTAATTTCTTTTAATTAATTGCAGATTTTCGTTGTACTTTTTAAATAGGAAAATCATTTTGAATTGTTATTCTTGAAAAATAAAAAAGAAAAGTTTCTACTAGGTCATTTAACATATCTACATCAGCTACATCAGAACATTTTATTTCTAATTTCTTTTAATTGCAGGGGCCTAAAGGTTTTTCGTTCTGAAAAAAAAATGCGAATTGTTTACCGTATTTTTCGGACCATAAGGCGCACTTAAAATCCTTTAACTTTCTCAAAAATCGACAGTGCGCCTTTAAATGCCGTGCGTCTAATGTATGAATTATTTCTGGTTATGCTTTCTGACCTAGAACCGATTGTAGATGGTACACGGCGCTCATAAATCTGTCAAAATGTTTTAGCACGGCCTTGGTAAGTTACGAAGCTTACAGCAACCATTGTGCGCAGCATCCCGGAGTAATACGGTATGTGCTTCAGCATTAGGGTACGTGCATTCATTCATACATTTTCGAAGCGGATTTCAAACCCAACGCTATCAGTCACGCAGTAGTTAGAACAGGGTCAAGAGCAGCTGTGAGAAGAATTCAGCAATTAAAGAATCAAATGGTACGGAAGTGGAGGAAAGCAGCAGACGATGCGCCAGGTTAAAGACCAAACTGAGGCTTCCGGACCGAACTTAAGAGTTTTGTTTCATTTCATGCGCCTTATAACCCGGTGCGCTTTATGTATGAAAATATACCCGTTAGCAGCCAATCGTTGATATTGTGCCTTATTGTGCGCTTTATGGTTCCGAAAAATACCGTACATTTCCGAAATAAAAACATCCGAAGGATTGTAAGTGTATCGTTACACCCCTACTCCCAAATGATGCAACAATGGAAGATCCCGTGTCTGCGCCCCAATGACTGCAGTGATTCATGGCACAGTTGGCTTTGCCTAATGGGGGACTTTGTGACTCAATCGTGGATGCGGTAAACCTCTGGTACAAAACTCTCGCCAGAGTTCCACTCCTTCTGGATCGATCATTTTTAGCATTATTTTCACTGCCTCCTGTGAAACTACATGCCCTCTTTGAATGGCACAATGATGTAACCATCCTTCCACAAAAGAGACAATGACATCCAAGTCTGTTTGATTCTTCCTTCTGAAAAAACACAGCTTTATTATGCGCCAGGACATTTAGTAGCCTATTTCTTTATTCGTGAAACCTATATGAAAGTATGAATTTATTTATTTAATACTTTTCACAGTTGGGCTACAGTCTAAAAGTGTAATACATTATGAGTATATTCTCAAAATACTATGACTTTATTCTCTAATTATTATGAGATTATTCTCAAAATCCAAACAAAACATTTTTTTTTTTCAGTGGCCCTAAAATGCCATCGTACTCTCCAGTACAACATAGCCACCATAGTCGCAATCATTTCGATCAGTAGCAAATACCACAATTCTTATTTTCATTACGTATCATTCAAAATGCAGCACATGTCACACAATGAAAGAATAAGACGATATTCATGTGAATTCAATGTAAAAACTAGTAAAAACAAAATGCACCTTTATAAACAAAAACCTACCTAATGTCACTTCTGAATAACTACCACTAAACACATGGAAGGTAATAATGTACAAATATCAACCCACTAACCATAGTCTCCATTGTATTTGATGCTCTGATACTCCGAGTAGAACACTGCCTTCTCCAGCATGCCCAGGATAATCACAGCACCGATCCAGAATTGGATCCTGAGCAGGTCACGCCAATAGCAGACCAACCAGAGCAGCCACAGAGCTCCGAAAAACACGTACACGATGCACATAACCATGAAGAACTGTCAGAGTACAGTCAGACAACAGCATCAGCTATGTGACCTCATTTACTACGCTTTAATATGAATGGCTATTGTATGTAATGTTTATTATACCACAGTTAGTTCCGACCCGCAATCTGAGAGACGTCTTCAGCCGTTACATTATTGACCATAACGGCACTGTGACCGACGCTCTATAAGTATTAATCCGCGGCACACACGTAACCTGGCACCGACGCCGGCCAGAAAAAGCAGCCAGGTTATAATGAGTAAAACACTGCCGAAATGAAAGTTATTACTTTATAAAATCTATTGGTTTTGAATTTGGAAGATGAAGCTATTAATGACCAACCCGAGCCAAAGGTTTATCACCTTTAGGATTTGGAAGCGCTGGAAAAGCGAAACGAAGTCAGTACTTTAAATCAATCGTCTCCCGCGCTCTTAATGGATTCACAGCTCCACTGAAGAGCAATGATCAGTTTTGGTCCCATCAACAAAAATGACCTGAATCAGCTCCATCCCTCACAAAGACGTCGTTTGCTGGACTTAAACTCTGCATCTTTCATTAAACACCATGCACGGCTAATCGGGCGTTCATTGATCTGACAGGTACGTTATCTGTAAGTCCAGCTCTAACCCAGAGAAGCTGCTGATGCTCTGTAACTCTGCCCTTACGTTTCTGACTGATAAGATTAACATTAAAAGCTTTATCATACAAATTGATAATCACTAATCAAACGGGATCCTAAACTTTGGATAGAACACCGGGATCTGACTCCGATTTGCTTCAGTCGGTAGAATAGTGGATCTTAGTAACAGCTTGCTTGTAAACCCGACCCATTTTATTTGCTGAATGTAAATAAACTTTCTCTTTAATAAATTAAAACTTACCAATCGATATATTTGTGTTTATTGTCTGAATAATAAACAGCTATGGGTAATTCTGTTCCTAGACTTTAATGCCGCGAGGTAACGATAGAATGAAACTATTTTACCTCGCGGAAGGGTGATAAACGTTTTTTAAAATCGTTTTTTCTGTCCTTTTTATCTTAAAATCTAACAATAAATGATAAACGATAACGGAAATGTGGTATAAAAGCAATAAGGCACTCGAGGGGGTGCATTATTGTGAATATATCACAGGAAAGAGGTGTTACGGCCCTCCTCTTCGCGTCGGGCCTAACAACACCTCTTTCCTGTGATATATTCACAATAATGCACACCCTCTCGTGCCTTATTGCTTTATTGTAAATGAGAAGATATGCAAGTAAAATGATAAGAGCTAAGTAAATGCAGAGGAGGATGTTACCCAGTGATATTTTGATTGTCTCCAAAAGACTCACCATCATTGATGGCCAGTCAGCAGGTGAAGTGTAGCCATGAGGCCCCTGCATTTTAACTGTCACTGAAAATATGAACACACACACACACACACACACACACACACACACACACACAGACAGACAGACAGACAGACAGACAGACAGACAGACAGACAGACAGACAGACAGACAGACAGACAGACAGACAGACAGAGTCAGGAAAAGTGCTCAGGCTTGGTGAAGATGTGCATAACCCATTAATTTAAGCATGTTAAGTGACAGTGATTAATATGATTTACTTTTAAATGAAAACTGGCCCTGTGATTTGCGGGCTGCATCACCACTCTCCGTCGCTTGTCGCCCTCTACTGGCGTTGAGATGTTTTATTGGAAGAAAATGTACAACAAACATGTAGGGACCGTCTACCCATGACTTGGCAACTGCACAAGACAGCTATGCAACACATGACACAAAGAGATGATATGTAACTAAATTAATCCGCACTTTATGGGAATTTCGTGTGCAAATTGAATATAAATGTGAGGGAGTTGAAAGTGGGGAGGACCTTACCGGTTTATCCTTAAATGCATGGCTGGTGTGGTTTGTGGTCTTCTAAAAGCAACAAAAGAATGATTAATAGATCAAGGTACTAGTGACCCTAAAATAATACCCATACGCAAGTACAACTATGTGGATGAGCAAAATAATACTCAAACTAAATGGCAGCGTGACATGTGCAAAGACCAATTAAACCAAATAAACTCGAGAACTTACTTTAGAACTGCCGAGAGGCAGAATAGGACGAAATTCTTTATAGTATTTCTGCAGAAAAAGAATAGCAATGTTTAAGACATATTAGATATGGGCAAGTTGACCAGATATTCTCAAATTCCACTGTGAAGGGCCAGGGTTGGGGTGCGTATGTGCCTGTTTTCAATCTGCTAAGATGTCTCAGAATTCAAGCTTGCAGGCGTGGAATTTCCACAGACAGCAGTAATGTGGGTTGTACTTATGAGATTGATTTTCAATTTGACACATTCATAGGTTTCCAACCCGCTCATCATCAACGGAGTTCATCAACCTCCTACCCTCCTAAAACGAAGTCCATAAGGTAGGGTGTAACGATACACTCTGCTCATGATTCAACTTGATTCATGGTAAGCTCACAATCGATTTTTCTAACGATAGTCAATTTTACCTTCGATAAAAGACATTCCTTTTTTGAGGAAAGTGTACAAAATGCAAAACAATGCCGATATTGGCCATATTGGAAGGCCAAGTGTGAGCCAGTAATTTCTGGTGTAAACAAATAGTTGCCTACATACTGTACAACATGCATGGTTTACATATTTTTATAATTAATAATATAATAATAGTAGTAGAAACCGTGCAGGTAATTGAAGTTCTTAACATATAAACAGCCTGGTAAATTTATTTACTTTCCAACAGTCAAATAAAAAAATTAAAAAATACAGAAATGAATATATTAAGTAATGTATTTGAAAGCAATAAAACCCATACAATACTGACTGATAATTGGTGTCACTTGTAAGTACTTGACTACCGTTTTTAGTTTTTTTACAAGTACACTCACCACTTTATTAGGTTTACCTTAATGTTTGTACAATCACTGTCCATTTTATCAGTTCCACGTACCATATACAAGCCCTTTGTACTTCTACAATTACAGACTGTAGGCCATCTGTTTCTCTACATGCTTTCTTATTCCCCTTCACTTTAACCGTCAGGATTCTCACAGGATCTCCACAGATCAGGTACTATTTGGTGGATCATCCTTAGCACTGCAGTGACACTGATGTGCTGGTCACGTGAGTGGATCAGACACAGCAGCCCTGTCAGTGTCACTACTGCAATGAAAATAGGTCACCTATAAAAAATGTCCTGCCACCAGCATCCTGTAGGCAGCATCCTGTGAGCACTGATGAAGGATTAGAGGATGACTAACACAAACTGTGCAACAACTGACGAGGAGCAATATGATAGATGTGTCTAATAGAGTGCACAGTGCGTGAAGAGTGCTTAAAAACTCCAGCAGCACTGCTATGTCTGATCCAATCGTATGAGCAAACACATACAAACATACCACCACCACATCAGTGTCACTGCAGTGCTGATAATGATCCACCATCCAAATAGTTCCTAAACTATGGGGGCCCTGACCATTACAGAACTGAGTAACGGGAACTAAAAGTATGTAGAGAAACAGAAGGACTACAGTCTGTAATTGTAGAACTACAAAGTGCTTCTATATGGCAAGTGGAAGTGATAAAATGAACAATGAGTGTAGAAACAATTATTTACCTAATAATGTGATCGGTGAGTGTATATCATAATTTATTATTATAATGTATATAATTTATTAGTGATGTGCTGAAATCAAATTCCTGGCCAAAATGTACAATAAAAAAAGAAGAATTGTACTATTGATACCTCACATGAACTGTGAGTACAGATTGCTTGTCTACTGTCTCCTGAAATTGTGAAATGATTCCATACAGTTGACATTTTCACTATTGATCAAACTGAATGCAACTATGCTGCCTGAAAGGAAAGTGTTTTTCTGAATTACTTGCTATTTGTTATTACCATTCATTATTTTTTATTTAAATTGTTAGATTCTGACTCATCATTCTACGTCTGACATGCCTGCCGCCTCCATTTCCATTTTCCTGGATTCTATTCCAGACTTTCTCATGCTCGCACACATTCCTGACCCAGCCTTGACCCAGTGTATTGATTCATTTTACTTGAACTGCATTTCATTAATCGTATCCCCTGCTATTTAAACTGAGTTGTCTCAAGCAGTCGAAGACACTGCGTTCAGAGTTCAAGCCTTTGCTCCCTATGTACCATTTGATCGCTATCTGTGTTTGTCTCCACTCTGTGGCCCTGCTTATCATTAAACTTTTCACAGATAAAAAAAAACAAACCTTTTAAATCATACATGATGAAACTTTTCAATTTGGTGTATCTCTATTATTTGTACATGTATTGTTAATATCAATTCAGCAATATTTCTAAGTTGAATTAGCAGGCAGATTTAATTATTAGCCAGGACTTGAGGCAGAAGTTACTACACACAGACCATGGGTGAGATGAGAGCAGAGCAGCTGTTGAAGTACATGTGACCTTGGCTGTAGAAACCAGTCCAGTCCTCTTTCATCTTTTGATCCGAACCAAATATTTGCACAGCAGAACTGTCCTGGAGGAAGAGACGAGGATACGAGTTATGAGTTTTCTGTTTCAATCAGAGCCACAGTCAGTTTATGTCTCAAGTCACTCATCCAGCTTACGAAACATCACCATAATTAACTGAAGCAAGCAACGAGCCACCCAAGATCAACACCACCACACCCAGTTCCCAAACAGGAATCTTTACTTAGCACTGATATTCATCTGCATGTTGCTGTCTGCTACATATATCAGAAAGATAAGTGCTATCAGAGAATAATGCAGTTTTAATCTTATAAGTGTGACCGCTACTGCACCAGACACAGATCATGAGCAAAATATTCTTGTGTAGGTAAATGGCAATGTGCAGAATGTAGACAAAATGTTTGATTTAGCATCACACAAAATTCCCTACCTTCAAAAATATAAGAACATTTGGACAGGGTCAAACAAACACACTCCAACCACTTTCTTAGGTACACCTTGTTGAAGCCCCTTTTGAATGCAGACCTGCCTTAACTCTTTGTTGCACAAATTCAGCAAGGTGCTGGAAACACTCCTTAAAGATTGTGGTCCATATTGACGGGATAGCAACCTGCAGCTGCTGCAGATCTGTCGACTGCATGATGTCACTCTCCTGTTCCACTACGTCCCAGAGATGATGTGAATTGAGATCTGGTGACTATGGAGACCATACGAGTACAGTGAACTCAATTGTTCACTGCAAGAAACCAGTCTGAGATGAGTTGAGCTTTGCAACATGTCACGAGTTACTGCAGGAAGTAGCCATCCGAAGACAAGATGCATTGTGCTCACAATGAGGTGCAACAACACTCAGGTAGTGTGTGTCATTGCCAACGATTTTAAGCCAAAACCTCCTTCCATCAGTGACAGCATTGAAGGTGGAACGTGGCTGGGTCTTCCAGCATGACAATGATCACAAACACACCACTCGGGCAACGAAGTAGTGGCTCTGTAAAAAGCATTTCAAGGTCCTGGAGTGGCCTAGCCAGTCTCCAGACCTCAGCCCCATAGAAAATTTGTGGAGGGAGTTGAAATGATCACAATGTTGTCTCAAAACATCACTGCTCTAGAGGAGATCTGCATGGAGGAATGGGCCAAAATACCAGCCACACACACACACACATATATACACACATGTACATATACACACACACACATAAATCATTTATGAATCTATAGTGCCTGTGTTAATCGAAAACTTTAGTGCAACGTCCATGACTGTTTTCATGAAATGTATCATGGACATTAAGTGATTCTTATCTGTATTAGATAACATAGGTGAAGTACATACTACAGTTTAAGATGACCACAGTGTGTTGTTTTTTTCAATATGAAAGAATGCTCTTTTAGCATATTTATCCACTAAAAAGGAAGAGCACATGTAAAAAGCCTAGTTCATGCTTGTTTAGAAGCATCATGGGGAAAACTTGTAATATTCGAAAACTATGATATTGATGGTTTATCAGAAGAGTGGGTGTTTAAGTGGCATTAATGAGTCATCTGTTACTTTTATCAGTACTGTCACAAACTTACAGTCATGCTGAATACTTCATTGTAGCAGACAGAAGAGCGAAGGTACCAGCTAACATCAAAGGCCAGGTCCATGCCCTCACAATCTCCATGAACTGTACACAAGAAAAATATAAATTTTACAGAATATAGCTTAAATCAAATAGAATTCACACAGAATTAAATAAACGCTTTAATAGTCAGGGTGCTGTAAGGATCACATCAGCTTTGCTTTTTTTTTTTAGTATGAGCTAAACATCATCAGATTTTCCTAAAAGTCCTAAAAGTAGATATTACCATTATGTAAGTTGTTCTAGTTGGTCCATAATGCATAATGTGTTGGTTCATTATCAGTAATTAAATCACTTATCTTTTAATTACTGTATTCAGCCAAGATATAAACACTATAAACTTTTTGTAAGTCCTAAAAGTAGATAAAGAAAACCAAATAAACAATTGAAAAATACTTTGTAATTTATGTATATAAGGATGAAATATTACACATCTGTGATTGGCAAAAGTACTGAACAAGAACCTTTGTTTTCAGTAGCTGGTGTGACCCCCTTATGCAGCAATAACTGCAACTAACTTTTAGTTAGCCTTTGATCCATTGGTCCTGCACATAACCTTGGAATAATTTTAGCCCATTCCTCCTCACAGAACAGCTTCACCCCTGGGATGCTGGATGGTGTGTTTGTTCACATGAACCACTCACTTCACTTCCACTCACTTGGAAAGCAGTAACTATCTTCTTGCAACCCTGCTATGAACACCACTGTTGTTTAGTGTTCTCTTGATGGTAGACTGAACATTAGCATTAACCAATGTTAGAGAGGCCTTTAGTGGGTTAGAAGTTACTCTGAGTGCCTTTGGGACCTTGCAGTTGTTTTTTGATCTTGCAGCACTTGGAGTGATCCTTGTTGGTTGACTACTCCTGGGGAGGGAAACAATGATGCTGAATTTCTTAAATGTCTACAATGTTCACTTTCTACAGTGTTTTATTGTGGATTGGTGACGTCACAACTCTTTAGATGTGTTTGTTTTCCACCCTTATTAGCATCAACAACTTTTTTTCGGAGATCCTCAGAAATCCCCTTTGTTCGTGCCATAATACAATTCCACAAATGTGTTGTGAAGATCAAACATTGATGGGAACTTGCACCTGATCACGTCATCTCACTGACTGAAAACACATGACTCAAATTTCACGGTCAAATTAACTGCCAGTCCTAGAGGAATTCACAATCTTTTTTACATTCACAGATAGTCAAATTAGATAATTTTCCTCAATAAATAAATCAGCAAATATAATATTATAGTCTCATTTGTTTGATTGGGTTCTCTTTATAATCTTTTAGGACCTGTGTGAAAATCTGATGATGTTTTAGTACTTATTTATGCACCAAAATTCTAAAGAGTTCAAAAACTTTCAAGCACCACTGTACATATAGCCTCGTTTTGAAAACACCTGCATTGGTCCTAAAGTTTTACAGTGAAAACTAGTCAAGTACTCACATTCCATGAAGATTGTAGAGTTTGCATACAAAGTCTTACGAAAAACATCATGTTTTTCCTGAAAAAAACGTTGAAACAAAATGCACAACCTGTATGAAACACTATATATGACAAGACAGGTTACAGTGTTCAATGAGAATCGAGAGACTACAGTATGATGTGTTTATCCGTTTTCCATAGCATTTCACTGTGCTACCTGCAACTTACAAAATTCTATAAAGATCTGTTCAGAATAAGTGCTCTCCAAATAAATTTTAAAAATGAGTATTTATTATACAGGGTTTCACTGTCCTAAGTATTTACTGTACAGAATATTTATCGTACAGTGTCACACTGTCCTGAGTATCAACTGTATAGTGTTAATCTGTCCTGAGTATTTACTGTACCGTGTTACACTGACCTGAATACTTACTGTACAGTGTTACACTGTACTAAGTATTAAATGTATACTGTTACTCTGTCCCGAGTATTTACTGTACCATGCTACACGGTCCTGAATATTTATCATAGTGTTACTCTGTCCTGAGTATTTATTGTACAGTGTTACAATGTCCTGAGTATTTACTGTACAGTGTTTCACTGTCCTGAGTATTTACTGTACCGTGTTACTCTGTCCTGAGTATTTACTGTACCGTGTTACACTGTCCTGAATATTTATCATAGTGTTACTATGTCCTGAGTATTTATTATACTGTGTTACTCTATCCTGAGTATTTTCTGTACAGTGTTACACTGTCCTGAATATTTATTATAAGTTGTTACACTGTCCTGAGTATTTATTATAGGGTGTTACTCAGTCCTGAGTATTTATTGTACAGTGTTACACTGCCCTGAGTATTTATTGTACAGTGTTACACTGTCCTGAGTATTTATTGTACAGTGTTACACTGTCCTGAGTATTTATTGTACAGTGTTACACTGTCCTGAGTATTTATTGTACGGTGTTGCACTGTCCTGAGTATTTATTGTAGTGTTACACTGTCCTGAGTATGTATTGTACGGTGTTACACTGTCCTGAATATTTATTGTAGTGTTACACTGTCCTGAGTATTTATTGTACAGTGTTACACTGTCCTGAGTATTTATTGTATGGTGTTACACTGTCCGGAGTATTTATTGTACGGTGTTACACTGTCTTGAGTATTTGCTGTATTGTTCCATTGTGTATTTTCAGTCCCCTCCACAATTATTTCCACCTCTAAAACCAATTAAAAAATTTTTTTTCTATTTCAAACTGGAAAAATCCAAACCTTTAACTGAAATTTAGCCTGAGAAAAAAATCCCTCAAGTTTGAGTTATTTTAACGCATCCACATGTGCCACAATTATCAGCACACCTGCATTTCACACTCAAAAACAAAAAAATAACTCACCCATGCTGTTCTGTCTCAGGCAGATATGTAAATGATTACGGGGGGTCTGAATAGACACTGGGTTTTTCCATAAGAGGGCATAAATTGCTTCCCCCGCTGCTGTATAAAAAGGCTCTCAGATTATACTTTTCTACCAAGAGGTAGTGTATCTCTTGGTAAGAGATCATTGACTACTAGACATGCCTCTATGACAGACTCGAAGACATTTTGCTTAATTGAAAGACTTCAGAGGAGCACACCTTTGGACTGAGAGAAGCAGGATGGTTGTTTTGGTGATTTGCCTGCCATCTAGGCTGTTCTGACCTAGCCGTTAGGAGGTGTTGGGAGCAGTGGGTCTGTGGTCACACACACACGGTGAACAGGCTCTGGACAGCCCAGACAGACCACCGGTAGAGAGGATCGTTTGCTCCACCAACAAGCTCAAGCAGCTCCCACAGTTTTGTTGTCTACCATCCAGACACAGGTGGAACCTGCACTACACACCCGTTTCTGTCCGGACCATTTGAGGGGTTTAGCAGAAGGAAATTTGTTGTCACGGCACCCATTATGTGTCCTGCCATTGACAGGCAGCCACCGTCGCCTTGGTTTACAGGGGTGTCGTGTAATAGAAACCTGGATTGCTACAGACTGGAGCCATATCGTCTTTAGCAACAAATCCAGATTCTGTTATGGAGGTTTGAGTATGGGGGGCCCATGGTAAGCGGTTCAATCCTGCCTTTGCTGTGGAGCGACACACTGCCCAAGCTGTTGGTGTGATGGGCTCGTGAGTCATCACATACGACAGTCAGGCACCCCTACTAGTGATACAAGGGATACTAACTGTTCAGCGATATGTGCAGGACATCTTGCACACATGTTGCCTCTAATGGCAGGGCTTCCGACTGGCATTGTTTAGCAGAATAATGCTCACCCACACACAGCAAGGGTTTCCCAGGAATGTCTCTGCCAGATTGCAACACTTCCTTGGCCTGCCTGGTCACCAGATTTATCACCAATTGAGCATTTATGGGAAGAGCTACGATACTAGCTCAAGCAACCAATGAGTGTGCAGGATCTACAGGTTCAGCTACAACATCTGTAGGCAAATGTGCCACAGGATACCTCCATTGTCAACTGTATCTCATCTTGTATCCAGGCTACAGATGGCCTAACAGGGTACTAGAGTCTCCTTTCAATTGTACAGTTTCCCCCAATAAACACATCCTCCCTCTCTAATATAATCATACACATAAGATTTCATTCAATTCCAATAACTCCCTCTTGGCGAGTTATTTTTTTTTTTGTCAGCGAGTATGCTACAATATATCTGAGCATAATGTTTGTAGACTAGATGGGCAAAGTGCAGTGAAAGAGGGATGTAAGTTATACCTACATCCTGTTTTTTATGGCCATATTTGCATACTTTGGGGTGGATACCCGCATTACTTAAAGGAAAGACTATTTGTTTTCAAAATACATGCTCCATCTGTACGGGAATGACACCAAAGCCAGTTAATCAAGTTAGTCAAGTTGTAATCATCCTAAAAATGAACAAAGCTTCTGCCTCATTTACAAAACTGTGTGCAACACCAGGACAAAAGTGGACTGCCATGTCACACTGTATGGGGTCCTGTTATGGGTAACAGTGTACCCAAGAGTGAGTCAGTCAGTGAATGAATATTGTATAATAATATTTTCAAATGCATTGGTTCAAATCAAACATACTTGAACTTGACATACAGTTAACATTGTCTCTCTTTACAAAGTTGTATGCAACACCGTTTATATAAAGTATCACAGCACCTCATTTACCACTCAGGTTGCAAAAATGTGTGCAATGTCTGTACAAAACTTTAGGCAAGACCGTGCATGTAAGATTATGCATGTACCTTGTTACACTTATCGACTTTCCTGCCAATAATGAGTAATAACCTAGCACTAGTAAACATTATAAGAGATATCAGATAAAATACTAAACAACAGTTAAACTAGTTGGTTAGTTAAGCAGTTACTGATTCCATACGGACAACACATGTTCCGTTAGCATAGCATGCTAACTGTCAGAGAGTTGAAGCGTATGCTACAGCACACCTGTCCAGTTAGCGTACCTGTGTTACTTACTTACCGAGTTAACGCTTATATTCCACACCGAAACCTCCACCCCGAATGCAGCGTGTAACCAAGATAAAAACAAACACAACACAAACATGTGAAAATGTGTCATTTTCACAGAGCCTCATATAAACTAGGATGTAACTTCCAGTGGGATGAGATGAGATGAGATGAGTGGAGAGAGAGAGAGAGAGAGAGAGAGAGAGAGAGAGAGAGAGAGAGAGAGAGAGAGAGCCCTGTTCCGCCTTGTCACGAAGTGTAAACTTGTTTGCATTTTGTTACATTATTTTGAACATACAATGCTACATCAATTTCTCTCTATTTTTTTCTGCATCATGCAAAAATGTTCTTTTTACATGTTTTACGTGTATACTGTTATCCGAAAGCATTTTTCATCATCATCATCTTCTCCTACCACGTTTTTGTCAGGCTATCAACTGCAGTTTTCAAGATATCGACCCCGTTCCAGCGCCAATGCATCCGGTCTGGTCGAGAAACTAGAGAAACAAAATTTGGCAGCATAGTTAAGGTGATAATGAAATAGAGTTTTTGTGATTTTGGCAATGACTGGCCCTTGGGTGGTGGCTCTGGGACCCCTCAAAGTCATGAGGTACTGGAGGGTCAATGACCATGACTCAGTCACTATGGCCACGAAGTTCAGGAGGTTTGGTCCCGGGTGCAATCTGAGATGACATGTGATGCTCATAAGGCCCCTGAGAGCCCCGGTTGGGCACTGTGCCTCCTGGCAAGTCAATGACCACAACTCGGTCAGTTTTCAACCTACAGCCATGTAATTCGGCAGGCTTGGTCTCGGGTGCAAGCTGAGGTGACATGTGATGCCCTTTGGGTCCCTGAGGTCCCCGGCTGGTCACTGGGGCCCATGGTTGAGCAGTGACTGTAACTCAGTCAGTTTTCGACCTATGGACACAAAATTCGGCAGGCTTGGTCGCGGGTGCACTCTGAGGTGACATGTGATGCCCTTTGGGTCCCTGAGGTCCCCAGCTGGGCACCGGCGCCCCTGGCAGGACACTGACAGTAACTTGGTCAGTTTTTTCTGTAAACTGCTGTTTACAGAAACTGTAGCTTTCTGATGAAAAACGAAAAGAGTCGAAAGATTTTTCTTTAGTTACTGAGGTTAAGGTTAGGGTGAGGATTACGTATAGGTGTAGGATGAATACAGTAATCATTATGTCTATGGAAACTCATCAGAATGGCGAGACAGACGTGTGTGTGTGTGTGTGTGTGTGTGTGTGTGTGTGTGTGTGTGTGTGTGTGTGTGTGTGTGTGTATTAACATCCTGTTTACACTTACAGCAGTTCCAGAGTTCAAGAGGAATGGTCAGCAATAATACTCAGGTAGGCTGTGGCATGTAGATGATGCTCAACTGGTAGGCCCATTAAGGGGCCGAATGTGTAAAATTACAATATAACAATTACTTTGTCTATTCTTTTCCATAATAACGGGGAACATATCTGACAAAATCCAAGTGAAAACACAAAACTGATTACATGCGCTTCATGGGCCTAAATGAAACAGCAATTGCAAATGAACATCAGCGCCATCTCGTGCTTTTTTGATTTGGTGTCATATTTTCATTTTTAGTTTCAAGTTTAAAAACTTAAAAAATTGTACGAAGTGTTAATTAGGGCGGGACTAGGAACACCGACCCACATAACAAAGTCAAATCCAAGTGAAGTGAACTGTATTGGTGTTTGCTTTTTGATTTTCATGCTGAAACTGAATCATAGCACGATTTAATTAACAGTTGTGTTTTCATTAGAACTATGGAAAAGACAAAGTAAACATTGTATGAAACACTAGGCTGATTGTGAAATATTTGTGTTTGAATGGAAGTCCGCTCCTCTGCCGCCATCTGCTGGCGAACCTGCTGAATTCTCACAAGTTACATCATTAAAACATAATTTAGGTGATTTGTTTGTGATCAAGAGTAATGGCGTGATTAAAATTTCTACTAACTGGTAAGGCCTGGATATATACGAATTTTGAGCATAATCATTAAGACTTCAGGTATATCAGCTCTTCTAATAAAAACAGCAGAGACCTGCATAAGTTTCGTTTTGGACAGTGGTTTGCTGGTTAATCAGCTTTACAAGCAGACCAGCACTTACCAACATAAAAACCAGCTTGGATGAATACGGAACATGGAACTCGTATGTTTTTTATTTTATTTTAATAAATGACCAGCAAAACAGCATCCAAAACACAGCATGTGTTGGTATTTGCTGTTTTTATTGTTTCCTTTTTAGCAGGGAGTTTAGCCAAAAACGTGTTCTTAGAGAACGCTACATTATATACACAAAAGTATGGGGACACCTACACATTACACTTACAGGAACTTTTATGACATCCCATTTTAATCCATAGGCATTAATATGGTGTTGGTTTCCCCTTTGCAGCTTTGACAGCTTCCATTGTTCTGGGAAGGCTTTCTGCAAGATTTTGGAGTGTGTCTGAGGGAATGTTTGCCTGTTCATCCAGAAGAGCATTTGTGAGGTCAGACACAGATGTTGGACGAGAGAGCCCGGCTCTCAATCTCTGTTTTAGTTCATCCCAAAGGTTTTCGATGTGATTGAGGTCAGGGCTCTGTGTGGGGGCAGTCAAGTTCTTTTTCCCAAACTGTTTCCACAAAGTTGGAAGCATACAATTGTCCAAAAGGTCATGATATGCTGAAGCGTTAAGATTTTTACTACACTGGAACTAAAGGGTCCAGGCAAATCGCTGACAAATAACCACATAACAATATCGCTCCTCCACCTAACTTTACAGTTGGCACAATGCAGCCAGGTAGGTAACATTCTCCTGTCATTTGCCAAACCCAGACTTATCCATCAGACTGTCAGATAGAGAAGCCTGATTTGTCACTCCACAATACAAATTTCCACTGCTCCAGAGTCCAGTGACAGCATGCTTTACACCTCTCCAACCAATGCTTGGTATTGTGCTTGGTGATATAAGGTTTACATGGAGCTCCTCAGCCAAGGAAACCCATGCTATGAAGTTCCTGGCACATAGTTTATGTGCTGATGTTAGTGCCAGATGAGGCTTGAACTCTCCATCCATGCACTGAGTCAACAGAGTGTTGGTGACTTTATGTACTATGCGCCTCAGCAATCGGCAACCCCGCTCTGTAAGTTGACATGGTCTGCCACTTCACCCCTGAGTTGCACTGGCTCCTAAACACTTCCACTTTCCAATAATTCTGAATTCTGACTGAATTAAACCATTCCATTGATTAAGAGGTATCTACCAATAGTGTATGTCATTGTCAGTTGTAAACCTTACAGGCATGGATTGGTTTAGAATAACAGCCGAACAGTGCTTGAAAGAACTGCGGGTAGATATGCCTTTCTTTTGAAAAGGTGGGAGATGAGTTTCTAATCTTATTCAGCTGCCCCTCAGTCAATCCACGCCTGCAACCTTCTGCATGTCATATAACTATACTAACACTAGATGGAGACACTGAGAAGAATATCTCCAATTGTGTGTTACTAATTAGAAGCGAAGAGCAAAATGTTGCATATTTTTCTGTTATGCGTGACAGTGAACCAGAAATGCCATATGGTTAACATAAGTCAGTACAGAAACGGACATACTGTTATAATTTTCATGCTCTTGAAATAGAACATTAAATTGAATTCACAACAAAGTGGAGTATGTTAGGTTTGAAAAGGACATTTTCAATTTACGTACATTATAATCCGTTTCCCATGTCATGTACTCAAACTCTGAGTAAAGTCTGTGTAAAACTGAAAAACAAAACAGAAACATTCTTAAACCTACCACATTTATTGTGAGTGCACAAAGAAATAACACTGACACTGCAACATTTGCTGTTTCATTAAGGAATATAAACTGAATTTCATATTGCGTCATTTCATATTTTATCAGTTGTAAAACTTTATTTACACAGTCCTGGCTACGCTATAAAACAACACATGATGTTACATGATATACATGATGTGTGAGTAAAATATTAACTGTGTAACCATGATAACAGGTTTATATGAAAGGGAAATCAACAATTTACAAGGTGAAGCAGTAAAACAAGATTCTTCTGGGCATTATATAAAGCTAAGGAAATGTGCTAGCCTGTTCCCACAATATCAGAGAGTGTGATACTTTTGTATGTGTGCAGTGATGAAACACAGGAAAGCAAATGGGAGTGGATACCCGTTCAGCTTACGCCTAGTAGCTGTTATTTTTTCCATGAAGCCAGTGGCCACGAGCAGTGAATATTGTAAGTGGTTGTATGTTGCATGTTGTGATGTATTTTAAATTGAACTGAACTGGTGAGATCTGAAAACCATTATGTGTGGATGCATGTTCAGGAGCAGGCCCCTTTCTCAGCCTCTGTGAGCTCTCGGACTGCATGTGGTTGTAAACTGGACATTCCATGATGCGAGAGTGGCAAAGCTCAGCTGTCACGTCCTGCCCCCAGACTCAAACACATGCTGAGGGCAATAAGCAAGGGAGTAGTGGTTAAATATAGCTTTGGAGACCAGCACAACTTACAAGTTCTCACTGTATGTGAACAATCACTGCGTGGGCGTACTCAGTGCTGGACTCGTGACAAAGCTGCATCTTTTATTAAGCTGAAAACCTCTATTGTGGGACTACGTTTATAGGTTTTTTTTTTGAAGGACATAACATTGTGCTGCCTCCTCTGCTTTCTGTCCATTCTGTGCTAGTGTGCCTCCCTCTGGCTCTTGCTCTCAATCCTTACAGTCTCTCTCTCTCTCTCTCTCTCTCTCACAGATAAGGACTCACTGCCACCCTTGCAGCTGCAGCTTCTTCGATTAGCTCATGGCTTGAACGGAAAGACAGATGTGATTTAGACACCTGCATCTCTTTGTAACCTTAAATTACTACTGTACCATCAGTCAGAGAGACATGAGACAGAACCCACCGGCATCAGCATGTCTCTAGCCATTCTGCAGGAATACTAATGAGAAAAGATCTGGAATCATTTTTAACAAGGAACATACTGTACCTCCAAACAGGACTACACTGACCAGAGGTTAAGGGACCACTGTGGGTAAGTGTCATCATTAATATCATTCTTGGAAGCATGATTCCTCCATCTGTTTTACAAGCAGTATAAGAACCTGACTTTAGCATGTTACTCTGATTATTTTTCTGATCACTCTGCAGTTTTTTACTCAGACTTATTTCCCTGTATCAATTGCAGACATGTTACAATTTGTCCAAAACATTTACTTTAGTATTCATTTTTAACATAAATTGGCAGTTCTTCAAGTAAATTTGACAAATATCACTTTTCTCTTCTGGACTATATCTTAACTGTCACTAAATCCCAAACGGTGTTTTACTGAATATGTAGTGAACTCTGTATGATCTATAAAGCCATTATGTTATATCCCGTGTAGTGAATTGAAAGCATTGGATTATAGGAAATTTATAAGAAGGGCACTTGGGTGGCACAGTGATCTAATATGCTGGCCCACCACCACAGGGACTCGGGTTCGAGTCATGGCTGTGCCTTCCAGTCAGGTTTGGTGTCAAATACAGACATGATTGGCTGTGTCTGAGGGAGAGGAGGTCAGGCAAGGGATCATCCATAGTGTTGCAACAGTGACCACCAGTGCTTAATTTGAGCCAGATCCTGCCGGAACAAGATCTGGTACCTCTCAAATCTGGAGCACATATGTTCCAGCACCGATTTGTGTGGATCCAGCATCTCTGCGTTTTTATATCTAAAATAAAATGAAAATGATCAATTTTAATAACTGAATTTTAACTAAATGATACTTATTTATGTGTAACCTCGTTTCCAAAAACCCAAACGGCTCATGTTCTCTGATGGTAACTGGCGTAATTAGTAAAATGAGTAAAATGCATATATATATATAGGAAGATGCAGTGGTTGCCTCACAGCTCCAGACACCCAGGATCGATTTCCGACCCAGTTATTGCTTGTATGGAGTTTGAATGTTCTCCCTGTGTCTTTGTAGATTTCCTCCCATACTCTGGCTTCCTCCCTCATTCCAAAGATATATGGTCAAGTTCAACTTAGTTTATTTTCTGTAACACCTTAAAACAGTGTTAATCATAATGTGCTACAGACACCAGCTTACAGTAATAATGCATAAGTATGATTAGTATTAATTTAATTTAATATTGTAATTTAGAACAATAAAATGATTTTAGAAAAAATAAGATTACTTAATTAATTAATTGCTTACTTTAAACATACTAAAATAGCACAGTAATAAGAATCCACATTCATATAAAACAAGACCTAATAAGCAAAAAATGTATTAATCAAGTTCACATCAAGGCTAGAGATGTTTTAAAGGCTTTGTTAAATTGAAATTTTAACTGAAAGATTGTTCCAGAACATAAGGGCAGCAACAAGAAGGCATGATCGCATTTAGATTTTAATAGAGATGGTGGAACAGGCATCTCATTGATCAAGCTAGAACTCAGGGAACGGAAAGAAGAACAAGGGTTAATTACTTCACTAATAAACATGCATTCCCTTGAAGACAAACAGTAATACAGTAATTTATAGTGCAGTCTGTACTTGACAGGAAGCCAGTAAAGAGGAGTTATAAAGACCAGAGTTATAAGGTCTCGCTTTCTACTTAAAGTCAGGCTAAGTCCAAATAGAGGGAGTTGCAATACTCAAGAGGTGATGTTACAAATGCAGGTGTTACTATCTCCATGTCTTAAAATGAAAGGAAGGATTTCAATTTCGTAATATTTCCTAGTTGATAAAACCCAATCTTAACCACAGTGTATTTGCTTTAAGCAAAGATAAGTCCAAGATTTTTTACACAGGAGGATAGGTTTACAGCAAAAGATGCCAAATGATTCATGAATGTACATGTTTGTTCTGGTGGACCAAATATAATTACTACTGTGTTTATTTCGTTCCAATGGAGAGAGTTTCTGGCCATCCTTCACTTAACGTCAACCACACATTCCAAGATGGATTTTGTCTGTTTTGGGGTCTGTTCAGTTCCAGGTGTCTTATAGCATATAGAGCTGTGTCTTATGTACAGAAATTGGAGCAAGTATAAAGAAAATAATCTGGACCAAAAATGGATCCTTGTGGTAGTCCATATGTAATTTTGGCAGTGATGTAATGTTGTGTAACAGTATGTCCTATATTAAGTTATGATGTAAACCAGTTGAAAGCTTTACCCTGGATACCCACTGCCATTTTCAGACTGTCTAATAAGATGTCTTGGATGACAGTATCAAAGGTGGTGCTAAGGTTTTATTCCCAGTGTCTAAGGTAAACATTAGGTCATTTCTTATTCTTAGAAGCACAGACTATGTGCTATGTTGATGTCTAAAACTTGTCTGAAATCAGTCCATTATAGTGTTTTAATTTAAAAACCATGTGAGTAATTAAAAAAAAAATGTGAGTGAGTGTGTGTGGGTGTGTGTGCACATGTGTCTGTACACAAAAGATACGTAATGGACTGTCACACTGTCTAGGATTAGTTCCCGCCTTTCGCACTGTGCCACCTTTGGCCTAGACCCTGTATTGTTATTGTCCTGTTGCACTCAAAAGCAGTGTGTGTTGTTTCTTCTGCCCTCCCCCATCATTCTCCGCAGTGGGTTCACTTCCAATAGAACCCACTGCAGAGAGTGAGTTAATCGCTGCGAAAACAACTGCTCACCTCAAGAGCCAGTCAATGTTACGGATCCACGAGCAACATTAATAGAGTAGAAGTTCGTTATTCGTTCCAAAGTTCAGTACCTTACTGGTCACATGCTTGGTTGCTCGTTAGCTCACATTTGAACTGGAGACTGTTCTAACTTACTGGATGTGTTTAGAGACTTTTTGTGAGTTTATGTGTATGACTTTCCACTACTTATTTGTAACAAGCTGTAAATATCATTCATAAGTGTATGTGCCTGTGCCTATTGTAAGTAGTACTCCTTTGTTTGCCCCCCCGACCTGTAATTCTCTCAAACCTATAACTACATAATCTGGTTCATATTCACACGTTGAGTCTCTGTTTCATCTGGCTTATCTTCTGTGCTGTTTGTATTACTGTCTATCGATGCATTTTTGTCTTCCGTCAAACAAAAGTATCAGGTCCATCATACCACCCTCTGAAGTTGTATGGCTTTTCCTTTCGTAACAGTACATTGTTGTATTGTCTATAATCATTGTGAATTTCCATACATTAAAAAAGGTTTAGCATGTGAATAACAGTTTTGTTTTCATGCGGTATCTCTGGTGCATGTACAGTATGTATCATTTGCATGCAGTTTGTCATGTGAAAATAACCTTTATACAGTGGGGCAAAAAAGTATTTAGTCAGCCACTGATTGTGCAAGTTCTCCTACTTAGAAAGATGAGAGAGGTCTGTAATTTTCATCATAGGTACACTTCAGCTATGAGAGACAAAATGAGAAAAAATCACACTGTAGGATTTTTAAAGAATTTAATTGTAAATCATGGTGGAAAATAAGTATTTGGCCACCCACAATCAAGCAAGATTTCTGGCTCTCACAGACATGGAACTTATTCTTTAAGAAATTCTTCTGTCCTCCACTCATTACTTGTATTAATGGCACCTGTTTGACCTTGTTATCTGTATAAAAGACACCTGTCCACAGTCTCAAACAGACTCCAAACTCAACCATGGCCAAAACAAAGAGGCTGTCGAAGGACACCAGGACAAAGAAAGACGAAAAGAAAATTGTAGACCTGCACCAGGGCTGGGAAGAGTGAATCTACAATAGCCAAGCAGGTTGGTGTTGATTACATCAACTGTGGGAGCAATTGTAAGAAAATGGAAGACATACAAGACCATTGATAATCTCCCTTGATCTGGGGCCCCACGCAAGATCTCATCCCATGGGGTCAAAATGAGCATGAGAACGATGAGCAAAAATCCCAGAACTACATGGAGGGACCTGATGAATGACCTGCAATGAGCTGGGACTAAAGTAACAAAGGCTACCATCAGTAACACACTACGCCGAGAGGGACTCAGATCCTGCAGTGCCTGGCGTGTCCCCCTGCTTAAGCCAGTACATGTCCAGGCCTGTCTGAAGTTTGCCAGAGAACATGTGCATGATCCAGAAGAGGATTGGGAGAATATCATGTTGTCAGATGAAACCAAAATAGAACTTTTTGGTAAAAACTCGACTCATCGTGGTTGGAGGAAGAAGAATGCGGAGTTGCATCCCAAAAACACCAACTGTGAAGCATGGGGGTGGAAACCTCATGCTTTGGGGTTGTTTTTCTGCAGAGGGGACAGGACAACTGATCCGTGTTAAGGTAAGAATGAACGGGGCCATGTATTGTGAGATTTTAAGCCAAAACCTCCTTCCATCAGTGACAGCATTGAAGATGGAACGTGGCTGGGTCTTCCAGCATGACAATGATCCCAAACACACCGCTCGAGCAAGGAAGGAGTGGCTCCATATTTCAAGGTCTTGGAGTGGCCTAGTCAGGCTCCAGACCTCAACCCCATAGAAAATGTGTGGAGAGAGTTGAAAGTCCGTGTTGCCCCAAAACATCACTGCTCTGGAGAAGATCTGCAGGAAGGAATGGGCCAAAATATCAGCTACAGTGTGTGCAAACCTGGTGAAGACTTACAGGAAATGTTTGACCTCTGTCATTGCCAACAAAGGTTATGTTACAAAGTAATGAGTTGAACTTTTGTTATTGACCAAATACTTATTTTCCACCATAATTTATAATTAAAATCTTTAAAAATCCTACAATGTGATTACCTGGATTTTTGTTTCTCATTTTGTCTCTCATAGTTGAGGTGTACCTATGATGATTACAGACCTCTCTCATCTTTCCAAGTAGGAGAACTTGCACAATCAGTGATTGACTAAATACTTTTTTGCCCCACTGTATTTACATTACAGTAGCCTAAACAGGTTACGTGACTATGGCAATGTCTGCTCAACATCCAATTCGCTCAACATCCTGTTTCACAGAATGTAGTTCAAATGTTAAACGGCACATACCTGTACCAAAATAGTTTTTCACTACAAATGTAATTTGTTATTCAGATAAATAATTTTACTTTGAGTAAATGTTTGATCTACTCAACCAATCTGTGCTGTATTACAAAGCAAAATTCTTGTCATTACAGAGTTTATTTTTTGAAAGAATACCATTCTTGATGTTCACTGCATTACTGAGTTTCTACACCAGCTTTGTGAGTCTCAGTGAGCTGATAAGGAATAGCTAGCTTGTGAGATCATTGCTCTGGCTGGTGAGTATGACAACACTGAAGATAGCATTCAGGATGACTGGATGAACTGCCCAGAGGATTCTCGGGTTTTTCTAATATGTTGATTGTGGAAAGTTTACCAAATACAGCAAGAATACAAGGTACATTCTGATTCAGGTAACCTCTAAAAGTATCCCAGAATTATTGGTTAATGTGTCAAAAGCCTGTCACTTGCCCTTGCTCACACCTCTTGCTCACTGTATTTACAATCTGTGGCTTAACTGTAAACCCTTCAGCCCTTTGACACTGTATCTAAGGGAGTGGGGCCTCTGGGAAGTGAGCCATTCTGGAGGGTCGCAGCACGACTGACACTCAAACTCAGCATGTGTGATGCCAGAGAGTTTAGAGTACCAGCTCATAATGTCTCATCTTTCCCAGCATCAGTTGTCATTCTCACATGTGGTTCATATGAACCTTGTGGCTTTATGAAAGACATACAACCATGCTAATATGCTTTCTTTCAGAATCCAGTTTATACGTTATAGGCCAAGACATGTACTAGCTTAGACAGACTACATTTCTCCCTTACACCTGTAATTTTGGACCTGCAGCCAAAAAGTGGATTGCCTGTACACCGAGTGGTACCCATGGTTAGATAGTAGTAGTGCTATGGCATATCAGTTCATGTTCTAAGAAAACGAGTTCCATCTAGCACTCTATAAGCATTAAATCCGACGCAACCCAACAAGCAAGTAGCAACCAACTACAATAGACAAAAAGAGACTTAAGAAACATTATTTTACATATGTGAATGCATATTTATCAGTGATGTAAAATGTCTCACACACATGATCTTTGTTCTCTATTGACTGACAGTTAACAGCAGTCTGTTGTTTCCCTAAAAGGGAATTACTGAGGCACTGGTCATTTTCTCTTTATCTGTCTATTCATGATTTCCTCCTCCACATTGTTGGAGTGAACCATAAAATAGTCACATTCAGGCTGATGGGTTGGGGTTATCCAGCAAGGCCAGCAAGGGATTTTTCATTGAGGCAATGGAAATCAAATCAACTAAAACGAATACTTTTATCAAAATTAAATGTATCATGCATGCAGCATTTCCCCATACAGTATTTCTTTGGTTTAATCTAAAGTTATTTTATATTATTTTAAATAATAGCAATGCTAGCCTATTATTTCATGGTTCTGCACTTAACAACGTTTTCCCTCCTGAAGAATTCTCTTGAGGATCTTGGGAGGGGCAGTGGTCTACACAAGCCCACCACTGCAGGAGCTCAAGCCAGTCTATGGTCGTTAGTGGTTTTACTGATTCACCAGCAAAAGATTGCTGGTTATTCCGGTACACTAGCACAGTTCTGTTGGTTGAGTTGTTGACCAGAATGGCACAATACTCATAATAGTGCATCTCATAATAGTGACCAGTATACCAGGGTCCAAAACACAGCATATTCTAGTGTTTGCTGGATTTTTAGCACAGTACTGCATAAAGTAGGTATCAGCTCCCCCATATGTCCTTGAATGTCAGAGTATTAATTTAGTTCTTCTCTAATGTGCTTGCATTGTTGTATGCAGCAAATATCATTAAAAGAGCTTGGCAAATAGCTTTAGATGATATTCTGTGTGGTTTTATGATGCTCTGTAATCTTGTTCTTAATGCTTTGGTATGACCTAGAAGACATACAGTAAGAGATTTGGAGAGAGTTAACCTGGTGTCATTTGTGGCTGTTTCTAATATTACAGTTTGAACTTTACATCTTCTTCAAGCCACACACCCTCTACACGGCCTTATGAAGTGCTGTGTGATGATGTCAAGTAACCAGAGACTCCTGCGTGGTTTGGTTTTGGTTTACATGTGACTTACTCCATTCTGCTTTCTCAGTAGTTTAAGGAAGTTTGGTTGAAATGCAGCGCAGAAGGCTGACAAAGAGCCAGACAGCTAATAAATATCACACAGTTTGACAATACTGCTAATGCCTGCACATTATATACAAGCCTTTTGTGAAAATGCTTGTTTGGATCTTTGCGGAGAAGCATTTATACTGCATAAGGATAATGTCCCAAACACATGACAAAGCTTTATAAAAAAACTACTTGCATACCAAAGAAGGACAAGGCATGCTGACTATAATGGGCTTTCAAGCACTGCCTTTTTTCCAACACCTGACCTTACTCCATCGAACATTAATGAGGTCAGAGAAGTCAAGCATTTAGTAACATTACTATGTGCTCTTAGGAACATTGTAGAATTATGCTGCCACCACATAAATAACTTGGATCATCAGATTTAATCTTGTCGATACAGAAAAAGGGGGAGGATACCAGATACAAATATAAGTTATCTATGCCTTTTGTTGAAACACTTACATTGTTAATCTCATTATATGATTTTAGTAAAAAAGATTGTATTAAATTTTGGGAAAAATGAAAATAGAAGCATTTTCTCTATTGGTCTCAGGCTTTATGCCACTACTTATTGGCTGGTTGGTTAGCTGCAATTAGCTAGCATTGCTTCTCAATGTAAGTGTTTCAAAAAAATACATAGATACGGTAACTTATATTTGTATCTGGTATGCTCCCCCTTTTGCTGTATTGACAGTGTGTACTCAAGCTTCTCATAATCTCTTCTTATCAAGTTGTGGCTGCCTACAACTGAATATCGTACTTCCTCATTGCTGCAGCCTTGATCTCACTGCAGAGCAAGCAAGAGAGTAAGTTACACAGGGAGTGAAGATAACACATAAGATAGTGTACAGAAAACCTAAAGGCTTACATCATGCACAAATATTACATTTATATACAGTGGTACTGTAAAGTTTGTGAGGCCTTTAGAATTTTTATATCTCTATATAAATATGACCTGAAACGTCACCAGACTTTCAAGTACTACCAATAGAAAAAGACCATTAAACAAATGGGATTGCTATACTTGGTCACTTCTTTATTGAGGGAAATGTTACAAATCGGGGGGGCGATCACGCATGCTCGAGCGTTTATTGGCGTTGATTGCGCGATTGGCGACACCTGCTGGCTTGTGTATATAAGTGCATGTAGAGAGAGCGGTCAAGTGTCGCGTCATTGTTTGGCATTGGGACGTCGTTCATCTCGGTTTTACTGTGTATTAGGGAAAGCTGGTAGCCGGCAACTTGTAGATCACCAGAAATTGGCGATCAGGAGGCTGCTGGTAACTGGTAAGGCGTAGACGATAGAGCAGGGCAAGTGTCCCGCCTTCGTTTCTGGTTGCCGTCTCCTTGGAGGTGTTGGCTCACTTGCTACGACGAGGCGCACTCTGCCTTCTCTCTCGCAGGTCTTCAGCCTCTGGGCTTTACCAAGCCACCCCTCCCTCTTTGCGATTGGAGGAAGTAGAGCTCCCCAATGTGATCATGCTTTTTGAAAGGACGCTGTGCTGCTCGTTAATCAGCCTCGTCCTTTTGTTTCCGCGTCCAAATCACGTTCCATACGCATTCTGTCACACAGCGGTAACCGTCGCTTCCGCCCAGGGTTCGATCCTCAGCCACTGCATTGTTTTTCTTTGGTGTTTTTCTTTTGTTTTTCTTTTGGTTTATTTTCTTTTATTCATTTATATTTTGGTTCACCATTTCCATCTGAAGCTAACTGCAATTGGGTCCATAACAATCCGTTTTATTTTAATTTTCACGATTTGCCTGTTTTTATAATGGTGAATCATAACACTAATGAGACCAAAATAGAAAGTTTTGTTTTTTGATTCTCAGCACTACACTGCAGTTACTGTACTGGGTGGTGATGCTCTCTATAGTGACTATAGTGACAACTTGCTCAGTTGTCTGAGGTAGTAGATACATCGTCTAGCTTTCCTTGTGGTAGTTGTAGTGCATGATGACAATGTCAAGCCTCACATCACTGACATAGCATTTCCTCTTCATCCATATATGTTCTCTTGTCATTAGGCCTATTACAACAGTATCATCCGTCTTGGCAAGGACATCTTGCCCTCATTGATGGAACAGCGATTTCTGAGTTATATCAGCAAATTCTGAAAGAAAACGTCAGGTTATTGGGGTGTGAACTGAATCTCAAGAGAAAGTGGGTCATGCAGCAAGACAACAACCCTAAGCACACAAGTTGTTCTACCAAAACATGGTTAAAGAAGAATAAAATTAATGTACTGGAACTGCCAAGTCAAAGTCCTGACCTTAATCCAATAGAAATGTTGTGGAAGGGCCTCAGTTCAGTTCAACTGGTGGTGTACGTACTTACATTTACATTTACAGCCTTCCACAGTCTTAACCAATACATAACACTGTAGTGTGGTGTTTCAGGTGTCAGTTATGATTTGCAGTGCCCTTCAGTGAAAACAAGTCTCTGGCCTACTAATCAGAAGGATGTGAGTTTAAACTCACCAAGTTACTCCACTGAGTTGCCTTGAGCAAAACCCTCCACCTGCTCAGCTCAGCTGCACTGTAAAAATAACTACCACAACATTGTGACCCCTATAATAACTTAATTGATATAGTCATAGACATTCTCTGTTGTTGTGTGTAATTAGTAGAAGGCAAATGTGTAAGATGTATATGTCAAGTATTGCTCTGCTTATGGAGGACTCGGGTGGACCATAATAGTTGAAACCTTGTATGAAAAGTGTCATTCGTTCAGAGGAGGACACGCCAATGTTAGTGTCTAGAGTTACAGGAAATACTGATGTCAAATATAAAAAGAAGCACATGCACTGTAATCCATACTGGACCTGTCCAAACTGTTAATTCAGTTACTGTATATATGATTGAAAATATTACTGGAGAAGATATTATAGTGAGAGAAGTTGACACGTCCAAACAACTCTCTCTGGTGAAGTGACTTGACATAACCTTTTTTATAACCTTTTTTATAGTTGGAAAACATCCAACTATTACACCTCTACAGTTTGGCTTTGGTCATACACTTTAAATGTTAATGTTAATAATGCATCACCCACTGAGACTGTAACACCTCAATGTAAGGCAGCATTAAAATGTCATAGTCGCAGACAACATGTCATTCCACATGCCAGAATCATGCTACTGAAAATTCACCAAGCCCCTTTCAGACACATTGTGGTCATCATGTGACACATCCACTTAAATTATTCATTTCTTCAGTGGCAGCACAAGAATTTGGAACTTGGCAGCTGCTGGCACCAGTTGGGCGTTTAGTTATCTTCAGGAGCTGATTTCACATGCAAAAATAGCACCACAGAGCTCTGCCAGCTGCTTTCACATAAGCTCTAGAATAGCACAAATAGCTCTTCTGATATGTAAAAAACTGGATATAAAGTGCTAATCACATTAGTTTAGTAGTTTCAGATACATATGCACAGACAAAGTGTTTGGTCTTGCAGTAGAGTACAGTCGTATGAAAAAGTTTGGGCACCCCTGATAATTTTCATGATTTTAGTTTATAAATCATTGGTTGTTCAGATCAGCAACTTGAGTTAAATATATCATATAGCAGATGAACACAGTGATATTTGAGAAGTGAAATGAAGTTTATAGGATTTACAGAAAGTGTGCAGTAATTATTCAAACAAAATTAGGCAGGTGCATAAATTTGGGCACCCCAGCAGAAAAATTACATCAATATTTAGTAGATCCTCATTTTGTAGAAATAACAGCCGCTAAACGCTTCCTACAGCTTCCAGTCTGGATTCTGGTTGAAGGTGCTTTGGACCATTCTTCTTTAGAAACATCTCCAGTTCAGTCATCTTTGATGGTTTCCAAGCATGGACAGCCCACATTTTCAGTAATATTCATGTCTGGGGACTGAGATGGCCATTCCAGAACGTTGTACTGGTTCCTCTGCATGAATGCCTTAGTAGATTATGAGCAGGGTTTGGGGTCGTTGGCCTCGGTGCAACTTTGTCACTGATTCTTGAACATTGTTCTTAAGAATCTGGAGATATTAACTGGAATCCATGCGACCCTCAATTTTAACAAGATTCCTAGTACCTGCACTGGCCACACAGTCCCGCGGGCATTATGGAACCGCCACCAAATTTTACTGTGGGTAGCAAGTGTTTGTCTTGGGATGCTGTGTTCCTTTTCCGCTCCTTGTTATGTCCAAATAACTCAATTTTATTTCATCAGTACACAGCACTTTATTCCAAAATGAAGCTGGATTGTCCAAATGTGCTGTAGCACACCTCAAGTGACTCTGTTTGTGGCGTGTCTGCAGAAAAGGGCTTCTTCTGCATTACTCTCCCATACAGCCTCTCCTTGTGCAAAGTGCGCTGTATAGTTGAACGATGAACAGTGACACCATCTGCAGCAAGATGAGGTTGTAGGTCTTTGGAGGTGGTCTGTGGCTTGACTATGACTGTTCTCACCATCCTTTGTCTCTGCCTATCTGAGATTTTTCTTGGTCTGCCACTTCGGGAGTTCCTTAACTAGAACTGTGCCTGTGGTCTTCCATTGCCTCACTATGTTCCTCACAGTGGAAACTGACAGCTGAAATCTCTGAGAGAGCTTTTCCCTTTCCCTGAACCATGATGTTGAACAACCTTTGTTTTCAGGCCATTTGAGAGTTGTTTTGAGGCTCCCATGTTGCCACTCTTCAGAGAAGATGCAAAGAGGAGAAAAACTTCCAATTGGCCACCTTAACACTTTCTCATAGTTGGATTCACTTGTGTATGTAGATCAAGGGTCAATGAGCTTACAAAACAATTTTTGTGTTCCAATAATTAGTGCTAAAGGTATTCAAATGACAAGGGTGCCCAATTTTATGCACCTGCCTAATTTTGTTTGAATAATTACTGCACACTTTCTGTAAAACCTATAAACTTAATTTCACTTATCAAATATCACTGTGTTCATCTGCTATATGATATATTTACCTGAAATTGCTGAGCTGAACAACCAATGATTTATAAACTAAAATCATGAAAATTATCAGGGGTGCCCAAACATTTTCATACGACTGTATATAGAAAGCACTATATCTCCATTGTGGTGGCACAGTGCCTAGCTCTGTTACCTCACAGCTCCAGAGATCCCTGATTCGGGTCACAACTCTCTACCTGTGTAGAGTTTGTATGTTCTACCCATGTCTGTGTGGGTTTTCTCCGGGTACTCTGGTTTCCTCCCACATTCCAAAGACATGCAATAGGTCAATTCGCCTTGCTAAGGTATCCTAGTATGACTGAGTGTGCAGTATTATGTGTGCATGTGCCCTGCGATGGATTGGCGCCCTGTCTAGGACTGGTTCCTGCTTTCTGCCCTCTGCTGCTGGTTGGGCTCTGACTCCTTGCATCACTGAATTGGATTAGGATGGGTGTGAAAAGGAATGAAAGGAATTTAATGAAATTTATCAGACACTTGAAAGACATAAATAGTTTGTAATGTTCTAGTTTTCACCCAGTAATCATGTTATAAAACTAGAATTCCACATGGAAATCAAAACAGATAAGCATACATGGTTTTAATGTCTTAAACTTACTCTGGTTTTAATGGCTTAAAGCACATACATTATGTTTTTGGATATACTAGAACAATTTAACAAATTTGTTTCCATGCTCCATGATAAAGTGATAGTATTAATTCTTTATCTCTGATAAGCAAAGTTGTGAAGCTCAAACTACAAATATCATATCAGGACAAGCATAACTCAAGACTAACATAATTGGATAGACTTCTACAGGCTTTCCAAATCTTTTGCAAGAGGAGGGTTTATGACAAGAGAGTTTGTTTTATTAATAGAAGCTTTTAATTCACTTCCATTCATTTAGGATTATCTTAAATCCATGAATAAAGTACCTGTGAACTGCATTAGATTATCACTTGACTCCTTTCCACTGCCTACAGTAGTAATGAAAACAACAGTGCAATAAAGCTGCAACATGAAATAATACACTTACATAAATGTATGGGAACGCTTTCATGAAATGGGTATTATGGTATAACACTTTACTATAAGTTGACATGAAACAGCATTCGTTCATGTAGTATTTCATGAGTGAGTAATCATTAATTCATACAGATAATATGTCATGAGTCATCCTGAATGTGCATGATTTGTTTATTTGTTTTTTTATTTTTTATTTAACATTGCTATCAGCATCAGTCACCACCTCAGCAACACACAGACGGCCACATCAAGACCAGTCATATATATATATACGCCAATTATATATATATATATATATAATATATATACACACACACACTCGAGTCAATGTAATCGTAATCAATTGGCGTAATCAATTAACCAAACATGCATGTCTTTGGGCTGGAACCCGGAGTACCCGGAGTAAACCCACGCAGATATGAGGAGGACATGCAGACTCCACACGCAGGCGCTGGGATTGAACCGAGCGTACTGAGTAAGAGTTACAAAGATGAGATCTGAGTGAACTTGTTTTTACTTCTCTATAGCAAAATGTATCACAGTATCTTCTTGAAACAGAAATTCAGTACTTTCAGGAGACGCCAATTTCAAACCAAAGAAACTGTAGAAGTGACCACAGATGATGGATTGTATGCCTAAAGTTACAAAAATTTCCTGTTATTTAGCTCAATTAAAATAGCTGTTGAATGAACATGGGTAGTTGTGACCATCTAGGATTCCACGGGAGCATGACGACACGTTTAAACATAGGTTTGTGAGTTCACTCATTTTCATCTTGGTGGTTTGTTCAGACATTTAATACATCCTCTTTGTGTAAACGCCACAATCTGTAGGCTTGTCTGGCCTGTTTCTTCTGGCCAATAGACAAAAAACAGATACCTCAATGTGCAAATCAGAGTGACAGCATAAAAATTCCAACAGCATTGCATCGTGGGTCATTTAGGAACAACACACTAAAAAAATATTTTAGAAATTAAATATCAGTGTGTATGGTGTTACGGTTCTATGGTGTTAGATGATGTTAGTACTATCCCAAGTAATACAACATCCTGCTAGTGTCAGTTTTGCCCAGGTGCATATAGCCACATAAATAGAACCAAAGAAAATAGCACAGTTTAAGTGTTTAGACTTAGTTTACTTTGTTCATTCATTCATCTTTAATAATGACTTCATCCAGAGTTGTAGCGTCATAGCTGGTAGGGCACTGGGCAGTCACAGGATGGGATTACAAACCCTGGACAGGACAATAATCCAAATGTAGACCATCAGAACGTCCCTCATTCTACAATCAGTTACAGCAGTGGCAGTTTATAGTTTCCAGTACACCAACTGGATTGTTTTTGTTAGGTAAGCAGAAACCAGGTTCTTGGAAGAAACTCAGAGAACATGCCAAATAATTGATCCCTTATTTGCAGGACCTTGTGTGGCATCGGCAATCCTGCTGCACCACAGTACTGCCTGTGTAATGAAAAGACATCGCACTTGGGTGGATCAGCGATACAGGTACTGTAAAAACATCACTCCTGGTCCCCATCATGTGCCACAAACTCCACCCCTTTCATGACTTTTACGATTTTCCTGTGCTATCAGTCACTGGGCCCTTTATATCCTTCCTGGCCCTTATCCTCACTTTCATTTCTTTAGTGGTGGTATAAGAACCAGAGTGCTGAACTGGTAGAGCACTGGTTCATGATGCTGCGGTACCTGAAGAATCAGGAGTCCTAAGTCATCTAGTTCCACCTCACCAGAGGTTACAGAGTCCCGAGCTACAGGGTCTACTCAGGGTCTATGGCATGTGATGCAGACCAGAAGAGCTCCTGTCATATATACTTTCTCAATGTGGCTTTAGTGTTTTGACAGATCATAAGCTTTCTTTTAAGATCTTACTCCCAGCTGCTTAAAGGGGTTTTTAACATCAAAGTTTTGCAAACTTCTCTAAGACTGTCTTCATGCCTGCCAGCCAACACCTGGAACTTCTTGAATCAACTCAGATTAGAGATTTTGAATGAAATGGCATTGAATTCCTCCGTTATCAGTTTAATGACAGGGAGATCGAGATAAACATTTATTCTTCTGATATACGTTCAAACTCTTGAGTTAATGTGTAAGTTGGAAAGAATGCAGCATTTAGTTGAACATCCGTGAAGTAGTCTTCAGCGTTGTGGGGTACTGAACAATACCTTTAAAAACACCTCCAGCTGAAATCTTAAACCCTTATACCAAAGACTAGGTTTTGTGTAAGCCCTCTGTGCAAATGTGTTCAGGATGAATCTGAGCATGAGTCAGATTTGAAAGGCCATATGATTTCAATGAAGCCTGTTTTGGTCTTGGCTTATTTTAAGTGAATAGCATGATGTAATTTCTGTGGGTTACCCTATCAGCGTCATGTTCCGCTATTGATTTAACAGAAGACAGCATGCTGTGTGTAAACTCACAGGAGGCCAGCACTATTCACCTACTTTTAAACTGAAAGAAACTGGAGTATATGAATCCTTTCATATTTTTTATGTGATGGAAAAGGGTGTAACACGCAAGACAACAATTCGGGCTTTTGATGTCATACTGTACATAACAGTATGGTGTTGCACTGAAGGCCTTTTTCGCTATATGAACATCATTTTTTATGGTGTAGCACAGAGGCACGGCTTCAGTGACCCAGCATCAGTCCCTACCTCTGCTTACTGCCCGTGTAGTGTTTGGCACATTCTCCTTTTGATTGTGAGGGTTTCCACTGGGTATCATAGAATCATAGCATGAATCATAGCAGGAAAGTATTAACTACTCTAAATGATCACTATCTATGAATGAGTGTGAGCGAATGAGTGTATGACATCATACCAAGGGTGTACTCCCACCTTTCCAGACCCACTCTTCTACGTAACTGGATAAAGAGTTGTTGTAGAAGAATGAATAAGTCATATTCAGATATTTGCTCTATTACAGATGAAATATGAGGTCCAAAAGCAATGGAGTGGACAGTCCAACAAACAGAGTCTTGGTTGTCCCCCATGCAATCCGTGAGATCGCTGAGGAGGAGGAGGGAGAAGGGCACATGCAGGTCACTCAGAAGAGAATCAAGGCTAAGGTTCAGCTGAAGGGAGATGAAGAAAAGTTGGGGTCAGAGGCTAAGGATACATCCACAAAGAACAATCATCAAACTTTAGGTTTGAAGGATCTATCCAAAGATGATTTACTGAAGCTGCTGGGAATCATGGAGGGGGAGATCCAGGTAAGATGTGTCATGGTCTGAGGTCTGTTTATTTTGTGTTTATTTGTGCAGATGGACGTGTGGAAACCTTCCACAATATTCAACAATAGTCAAATCAACTGTACACATATTCACCAATGTAGCATTGTGATAATAGAATCCTAACTCGCTGAAATGTTAAATTACTGAGGTATTGCACCTTTACCCCAGGGCATATTTTAGTATTCTTAGCAGCAGTTGTGCTGACAAGGTTCCTTCATATCACAGGGTAGTACATGCGGTTAGCCTCACAGCTCCACAGGTCCCCGGTTCAATCCCGACCTTGGACTCCATTTGTGGGGAGTTTGCATGTTCTCCCCATGGTTTACTACAGGGAATCTGGTTTCCTCCAATATTCCAAAGACATGCGTTAATTAGTTGCTCTAATTGGCCCGGTGTGAAAGCATCTGATGTGAGCCTGCTGCTGTCGTGAATAGCCATTGATGCTGATGCGACGTTACATAAACAAAATAAACAAACAAACAAACATAAAACCTCAACCTCCAATTCATATCACTCAACTTTCAAACTTTTCATTTAAACACTTAATGGTGTGTGTGAGGATTCATATGGGTTTGCCAGAGCACAGTCCACAAACGTGAAAGCTGCCTTCCAAACTTTGGTGCGCACCAAAAAAGCGAACAACCAAACAACTGCTTCCAAAAGAACTTTGGTGTGGTTCGATTGATGAATGCAGCACTGACCAAATACATGTAAACAAACCAAACACAGAAGCGATTTAATATAACGTGTAAAGTTCGATATATTGACAGTTACTAAACAAATGTAATTCTGACTGTGTTAAAGAACTGTACTTGATTCTGAAATTCCAAATGACAGAAGGGCATACCTGCTTCTTATTGTTATAGGAGGTAAGTTGCCTACTAAATGTCAGTATCACCGCCTCATTGCAGCTTGAGTTATTTTATGTGCACAACAGAGGAATTTAATTGTAGGACCTCTCTGTGTGGTATCAGCTGATAAAAATACCCATGAGCGCGTTTAGCCCAGCACACAACATTGTTGCGGACGTTTGGAAAGTTCGAGAAGTCCAAAGCTGTCAAATCACTACGTGACCTTATTCATATGACTTTTGTTGAAATATTTGGTTCGATGTTAAGAATGTCACTGTGTACGCTAATCGAACCAGGACTAAAATGCAACAACGTATCATGTTCTGCTTTGGTCTGGACCAAGTGAACCGAACCACAACTATGATCACACCCTTTAAAGTTCTGCCATTCGTGGACGCGACCAATTTTTGTCAGGTAAGCGTGTATCGCTGTGCCTTCAACCATTTTAAGCCCAATGGCTCCCTCTAGTGCTACCTGAAATTTATGCAGTCGTAGACAAAAGTCTGGGCACCCCCAGTAGAGATATGTTTTGTTGATTTTCTAAGTGAAAGGAAGCTAAAAAACAATCATATAATACGTATATTTATAATAATATTATAGCATTATGCTTATAACATGTCATATTTCTGAAAAACGTATACATAATTAATATTAGTGGTAAGGAAAAATGTGAAATGTCTTGTTTGGGTACCTTTCTAGACAGTGGTTTTTGTAAGGTCTAAAGGTCTTTATTAATATGACAATATTTAATTAGAATTTCAAATATTTAATTTTATTATCTGCAGAGGTTTTATTAACAATGACATGTAGTTTGATCAGGGATGCAAAAATTTTTGCAAACTGTATTTTTATAAACTCATGTGAGTACAGTGAGCTAAACTTATTTCTTTGAAGTGATTACAATAACAGAACAACAGCAACAACAACAGCAAAAACAATATTAGGTACTTGGGGTTTCACTAGTCTTTAGCCCACCACTACATAGAACCGGGTTTGAGTCAGGTGTCATGTTCAGACACAATAGGCTGTATAAGATCGGGGAGGCCAGTTGGAGGAATGAGAATGAGAAAAGGAAAAGAAGAAAAATATTGGGGGACTGTGGTAGCGCAGCAGTTAACGTACTGAACTGTGGACCTGAAGGCCCAGGGTCCAAATCCCTCCTCTGCTAACTGCCACTGTTGGGTTCTTGAGCAAGGCTCTTAACCCACAATTGCTTGGATTTTAAGACTGTATCAGTTTTAAGTCACTCTAGATAAGGTTGTCTGCTAAATGAATAAATATAATACTTTATATTAACATAAGTAACACATTAGCGTTTCATTTGAAATTCACACACCAATAATTGGAATTTTTCTTATTGCACTTATATTTATGTAAATTAAATACATTATAAATCTTCATTTAACTGAAGTTAGAATAGGTCCAGGGCTAGACAAGGCTTTTCCAAGTTTCTCTTTATAATAATGGGAGAATCAATGGCTTTGATGTTTGTGTGCCACACTCATTCCTCAGGCTCGAGAAGATGTGATTCAGGTGCTCAGGTCGGCCTGCAGTCGTCCAGAGGCTCTTGAGTCTAGGTATGGTTCAGCATTTCCCACCAAACCCCTGAAGGCCCTGCAGAGAGATGCACTGCTCATCAACAACAACACACACAATGATGATGTGTATGAAAAGCCAATGGAAGAAGTATGTACTGTGTATATCCTGCGATCTCTTATTTCACTTAGCTGTACAGGTATGCGCTGTTTAACGACCATCCGATCAACGTCCATGTGCTTTAATATCGGAGGTATTAAGAATTATAATAGGAAATAAAAATCTGTCTTATATACGTCTAATAAATGTGTGAATGACAGAAAATTACGACACCTGCTGACATAAAAGAGTATCGCAGCCTCGAAGACATTAAACAGCAACATCCCTTTCGTTTTCATAATCAATAGCTGTTTCAAATGATAAAATATACATATTTTAATATTTAACAATTATAAAATCATTGCATAACCCAGTGAGCACAAACCAGAGACAACAGTTTTTGGGCCAGAATGATCCAAGTTAAATTGAACCATTGATTTGTTGGTCCATTTTAGGTTTGTCCTGGTCTGCCTTAATCGGTCCCGTAAAGATGCATCCTCTTCTGGTGTATACTTAGTTTGGCACCTTATATACAATCACAGTGGTTATATATTATATTCTGTAAAAACTGCATTAACTTTCAATTTGGACAAAGTTTAGGCTTCATATGATCATGTTTTCACATCTTTGTATTTACTGGAAAGTAGCATAATTGTTATGATTATGTGCCCAGACTTCCATGTTGAGTTTAATGCTACTTATCCTTGGTATTAATGTGTCCTTTGCTGGTTCTCTCTTCATCTCTTCATATTACTTAGCTGGACAGGCTTCAGGAGAAGCACAGGGAGACATATAGACGAATGCTAGAGCAGCTTCTACTGGCAGAGAAATGCCACCGCCGGGTTGTTCATGAGCTGGACGTGGAGAAACGTAGACACGTTGATTACATGAACAAGAGTGATGATTTCACTAATCTACTGGAACAGGAGAGAGAAAGGTGAGAGTTTAAATGATTTTTTGGCATATTGGTTCGCTAGCATCCTTGAAGTTCGTACAATTTCCAGTTCTGTGTAGCCTATATACCATCTTACCTCCCAGTTTCACCAGGGGTAGGGTGGAACGGTGGCGCATGTGGTTAGCACAGTCATCTCACAGCACCTGAGATCCCCGTTTGATCCCGACTTCACACTCCACCTGAGTGGAGTTTACAGGTTGCATTTGTGTCCATGTGAGGTTACTCCAGGAGCTCCTGTTCTCTCACATCCAAAAGACATGGGTTACGGTAACGGTTAGTCTAAACTGGTCAGGTATGAGTGTGACTGACTAGTACTGTCATGTTTTCCAAGCACTTTGTGTTGTTTCTTTGTGCTGCTTTTGCAATTCATGTGTAATTCATTGACATGCTCTTGGTAAAAGTGCTGGGGTAGTGTTAAATATTTTATGACTGTGCTGACTGATGAGACTACAAACTTTAACATATTGGTCAATGATCATTTAATTAAGACTTATTAAACAGAATGCATTTTCAAACTATCCTATATCTAACTATCCAGCTGCTACTAAGCTTCTTTTGTGAAATAATTGATTTGAATTATGTATAATCTAAATATTTTATTATGCAGTGGTTAGCTCTCAGCTCAAGAGACTTGTGTTTGAGTTCCAACCCCAGCACTGCCTGTGTGGAATTTGTTCTCTCTGTGTTTTCGTGGGTTTCCTCTGGGTACTCCGGTTTACTCCCACATTCCAAAGTGTTAGGTCAGTTGGCATCTTGAATTCCCAGTAACCCTAAATTGCTGTAAGAGGAGCATTTATCCCTCCTCCCATATTAATCCCACTTAGTCTGGTCATTGTTGGGGTGGTCGGGGTTTACAGAAGAGGTCACTGTTGCAGTACTTCAGAATGATCCCTCTGTCTAGAAGGCATTGCTGGAACTTCAGCCAGGATCTCTGCAGTGGTGGGTTAGTGAATTTCTGTTGCATAACCTCAGCAGCTGTAACAGCAGGATTCATTTATATTAACATTAAATCTTTATTATAAATTATACCTCTTTTCAAAAAGTTAATACGGTTCCTTAATGAAATGTCAGTCACATGCTTTGCTCAAGATACCATGAGGATCAACCACCAGAGCATCTTCAAACCTGACTAAAAAGCCCTTTTCAGAATGGTTTGAGTGCCAGTATTTCTTAATGAACCACTGCTCTTCACAACCAAAATATTATATTTGGCCATTTATTTATTGAGGAAAAATGATCACATTTTACACATCTCTGAGGGGCAAGAGTAGCAGTTCATTTGAGTTTGAGTCAGGTGTTTTCAATCAAAATGACAATCAGGTGTGAGTGGGTGTCTAAGTCCGATCTCATTTTTCACAAACTCATGTTTGTGGAATTGTGTTATGGCATGATTTTTGAGGACCTCAGAAAAAGGACTGCTGATGCTGATCAGGCCCTCAGGCTCAAAAAGCTCACATTATCCACTATTGTGTGTGTCACAGAAGTGATAATCACAGATGTGCAGTGGATGCCTTCACAGCCTAGGTAAATAATTGATAATCAACTCATATGTGCATCTTACACAGTAAATCTCCGTCACTTCATAGTAATCTGTGTTGTTCAGGTATGTATGCTACATTCTATGTTGACTCCCTTCCCTGCCCTGGAATTTAAATGAAATTTACATGGGGGTGCCTTTTTTAAACAAAAAACATTTGAATGCTGGCATGCAAACAGGGACCAGCAGTTGCCTGAACTACACGGCTGCTTTCAATGGTGATTCCAGTGAACCCAAAACTTGATGAAGAAATTGTTGGAAGGAAAGCGGAAGCCCCACCCCATCAGCTTCAAGTACATCATATTTCAGTGCATGGCTTCTAAGAGCTATGCCATATATGGGCATAATGACATCATCAGCTAGCCTGGTTAGGAGGAGGTCTTGATTGCACACATGGAATTTGTGGGCCAATTCCCCACAGAGAAGTAGGCCTGGCTGATGACTTCAAACATAGATGCATGATACTTATGCAATTAGGAGCATGGAATCATCAAAACTAGAGGGTAAGTTCTTACAATGGTTCGTGCGGTATTAAGTTATTTGGCATGTGTGGTTGTTATGGGAAGTGATCAAGATACTGTTTTATTTTACTTGAAAGATAATTAAATGCAAGCTTTTAAGCCTTGTTGAAAGAGATTGTAAACATAAGTGTGTCTGTGTGTGGGTAGGGGAGAAGGGGGGGTCAGTGCAAGCATGGATGCTTAGTTTAACATTCACTTGCATTTTGGTCACGGTTACAGCAGCAAGTGGGAAACAGTGGATGTGCTTTTGCTGGACAAAGCTGCCCATTTGTGCTGTTGTGTGTCTCCAGCTCATTCAAGTGTGAAAAGCATTTAAAAACTCACAAGAGATTGATCCAGAATGCTCCAGAAGAATCTCGACTCCATGAACAGTATTTTTCATAGATAAGATGATAAATTAATGACATTAATTACAGAATGCTTTATGAAAACCAGGTACAGACTGAAAGCCTGCCTACAGTAACCTACTTACATACAGAACATTGAATGCTATTTGGTTTAACAGAAGGTTTGTCTAAAAAAAAAGTTTGTCTAAAAATGTATGCTTGTGTTGTTGCTGTTTTCCAGATTAAAGCTGTTGTTAAACCAGGAGAAAGCCTACCAAACACGAAAAGAAAAGGAACACTCAAAGCGACTGGAGAAAATTCGTGGAGAGCTGGTCAGGTTGAAATCGTTTGCACTGATGCTGGTTGATGAACAAGAACTTCACCTGGAGCAGATTGACCAGCAAAGCCAGAAGATTCAAGACCTTCAAGAGAAAATCCAGGAGAAAGACCTGAAGCTGAGTGAAGCTGAGTCCAAAGCACAAGCAGACAGCCAGAAACTCTTGAATCTTGAGGCTGAGCTAGAGGAAAGGTCTTCAAAGTTAGCTCTACAGCATGATGAGATGGCTGCTAAACTGGTCAGTCAAGAGACTCAGCATCGTCAAATGTGCCAGACGCAAACTGCTCTATCACAAAAAATTGAGGAGCTGGAAGAAACCAATGCTGTTTTGCAGAAATCAGCTGAGGAACTACAGGAACTGAGAGACAAAATCAGCAAGGGGCAGTGTGGCAACTCAAACTTGATGGCAGAGTTGGAGAAGTTGCATAAGAGACTCTTAGAGATGGAGGGCAAGGATGAGGAAATCACCAAAACTGAGAATCAATGCAGCGAGCTGAAGAAGAAGCTTCAGGCTGAGGAGATGCACAACAAGGAGTTAAAAATGGAGGTGAAAAATGTGCAAAAAAGGATGATGGAGCTAGAGAAACTGGAGGCAGCCTTCACTGTGAGCAGGAATGAATGTACTCAGCTTCATAGTGCTCTGGAGAAAGAAAAGAGCCTTACAAGCGAGCTGGCAGATGAGCTAGTGGCAGTTAAAATTCACTTGAAAGAAGTGGAGTCATCTGAACTGAAGCTGGAGAAGACAGAGTTGGCCCTAAAAGAAGAGCTAATAAATCTAAAGTCTGTTACTTCAATAATGGTTAATGAGCGCAAGAACATGGCAGAGAGAATAAGGTCTGAGGAAAAGAAAAGAGCAGAAGTGGAGAGGTTATTTAAGGCAGAACAGGAGAAAGTCATGGAGGTTACTGAGAGACTGATAGAAGAGAGTAAAAAACTCCTAAAATTGAAATCAACAATGGAGGCAAAAATCAGTACTTTGGTCAAGAAGAAGGATGAGCTGCAGGCCAAACTTACCACTGAGGAAGAAAAAAGTAAAGATCTGAATTCTAAGATTTGTATGATAAAATGCAATAATGCTGTGAAGGATGAAGGAAAAGAATCTATGAACAAGGTGTTAAACAGTGAAATTGGGAGCCTTTCAAATTCCAGCATCAAGGATGAAAACAAAGTGATTGCAATGACTATGGAAATCGAAAGGTTACGCAATCGTCTTAAGCAGCTTGAGATCGTTGAAGGAGATTTGCTTAAGACAGAGGATGAATATGGTATGTTGGAGAAAAGGTTCAAGAGCGAGCAAGAGAAGGCAAACTCACTTTCACAGCAGGTGGATGAAATGAGGAGTCAGATTTCCTTGAGTAGGGTAAAAGAGAAAGAGGCCATTAATAAAGAAACAGAGCTATGGAAGAGGTGCAGGTTAGAAGAAATAAAAAACAAAGACCTCCAGGCAGATGTTCAAGCTCTTAAAGAGAAGATCCATGAGCTCATGAATAAGGAGGACCAACTGTCACAACTCCAGGTAGACTTCTCTGTTTTGCAACAAAAATTACTTCAAGAAGAGGATAAGAAGAAGAGCATGAGCAATGAAGTTCTTAATCTTACCAAAGAACTCGAAATCACCAAGCGCTACAGTCGTGCTCTTAGGCCCAGTAACAATGGAAGAAGAATGATGGATGCCCCTATGACATCAACAGGTGTGCAGACAGATGCTGGAGGAACTGAAACACTTGATGAGGATACTCCTGCTGTCTTCATCAAAAAATCTGTACAAGAAGAAAACCACATCATGAACAGCCTTCGGCAGAGAAGCCTTAAGAAGCCGGCAGAAAGACCAACAGTAAGGGAACTCTACCCTCCACCAGCTAGTGACCTCTCGTTGAAGAAATCCTGTATTCCCGGGATGAAAAAGAAAGAAAGTCACATCCATAGTTTTTCAGAAAAGTCTGTTCACATAAATGGGGAGACAGAAATGAAAATGTCCCACAACAAAGGGCAACCATTACACATTCGAGTGACTCCTGACCATCAAAACAGCAAGACAACCCTGCTTATTAGTAGCTCTACTTCAGAAAAAGTCTTCAGCAGTGCAATTGCCACACAAGCTCAGGATGTCCAGAAACCACAAATAACACTCATTCCTTCCACTGCTGTTTCCCCACCAGCCAGAGAACTGAAACGTCCAGAGGGAGCAAAATCTCCAATAACCATCACAACTATCTCAAGAGCCAAGTCCCCAGAGAGCAATAGGTCTCCTTCTATTGACAGACCAATATCACCCACATCGCCTTCATCAATTAGCACCTCTACCTTGGCGGATACATCGAGCACCCTAGGGTCTCAGGAAATGATCACAGGCAGAGCTGTTTTCAAACTTACTCCTGAGAAACGAATTGTTCCTCCACCCATTAAAAAGTGCAACCCAAATGCGAATATCATCACGACAGAGGACAATAAGATTCACATTCACTTAGGTTCACAATTCAGAAAGCAACCTGAAAACAACAGCTCAACTCTTATGGTCAGACCTGATTCTGGGGAAAATGAAAGCAAAGAACTTTCCACAGGTACGGTGCTACGCTCACCACGTCAAGGTGCCATCTGTAAACCAGCACCAAGTAAAATAACAAGCAGCATCACCATCACGCAGGTTGCCACAGCACCACCCAGACCAACACTTTCTGTGGTAAGTACCAGGGAAGTAGAGCATACTGTAGCGTAATATGAAATACTAAAAGTCATTCTGTTATAATACTATGTTGTTACACTGATGATAATTCAACCGGACAGCTTGGCTAGTATTACTCCTATTCATTTCAAAGGGATTTTCTAATGGGCAGTTATGTACTTTAGTGGAAAGTAATTTGAGCCAGAGATCAGAGCTGCAACTATCATTTGACTCACCCCACAAAAAATAATAGCCTGGACATGCCTTTTTTGATGTGTTACATGCCACCCCAAAGGTAATGGTCACTGGTAAAAGAATTACTATCATATGACAATATATAGAAATGGGGAAAAAAATCATTCAAAAATGAATGAATGTTCAAATGCTGATTTTGAATGCAAGTTTACAGAATGGATTTTATACTATTTGATCATCAGGCTATCCAGATCACTAAATACGACCCCAGTATATAGTACTTGTACCTAAATGGCATAATAGTGAAGTTGTATTGAAATTGGTAGATGGCACGGTGGCACATGTGGTTAGTCCATTAGCCTTACAGTGCTGAGATCCCTTGTTTGATCCCGGCCCCCGGACTCCATGTGGTGTTTGCATGTCCTCCCTGTGTTTGTACGGGTTTACTCTGGGTGCTCTGGTTTCCTTCCACATTAGGTTGATTGCTCACTCTAAATTGGCCCATGAATAGTGTGTTGATATAGCTTTGTGTCTGTCATGAATATAACCTGATGCTGATGCAATGTTAAATAAAACTAATAAAATAATGGAAATTGATTGTCATTTTAAGTTATATTGCTGTTATCTTAATACACAAGCTATTAATGTTACTGTCAAATATGTCATCTATAGTGCACCTTGAGAAAATCATTATACCCCACTGAAACAGTTCCCATTTTTGTCTTAAAATTTTTCTCCAGGTTTTTTTTTTTTTTTTTTACAAATTTTGCCTCACAACAATTGAGTAATGAGCAAATAGGCAACAATTCTATTTTAAAAAATGAGAAACTAGAATAACAAAGTTGGAAAAGTCAGCTTAAATACTTTGTGCAGCTACCTTTTTGCTTTCCAGTCATCAGCCTGTTTGGATGTCTCTACCAGTCTTGCTCACCTGAGTTGCAAGGGACTGCTCTTTTCAAGTAAATCCACTTTATTAGTAAATCCACTTATCAAGTTAATCCACGATTTTCTATTGGATTTAGGTCAAAACTCAGATTTGGCCACTCTGGAACTTTATATCCTTAAACCACTGTGTTTTTTTTTTTGCTGGAAGATTAATCCATCTTTAGCTGTCTAGCAGAGGTCCACAAGTTTTCCTCAAGAATTTGCATATTTTGCAGCATCAATTTATCTTTAATCGTGAACAACTGCCCAGTCTGCTCTTTAAAAAAAACCCTCAACAATTTAATGTTATCATAACCATGGTTCAGAGAACCTATGGCATATTGTGGGTATTGTGCTGTGTTTGTTCTATTTGTCAAACACAGTGCTTGGGTCCACTCCAAAAAGTTCATTATTTACCTCATCCTGCCATATAACTTTTTGCCAAATGGCATCAGAAGTGTGAATGAGACTCATAGTGGCACTTTTCAGAAAAGGTTTCCTACTTGCCACCTTGTCATACAGGTGTCCTTGTGTAAAGCTTGTGAGATTGTTGTCACATGCAAATATCTCAACCATAAAGACTTGCTGCTAGCCTCTTAGTAGCTTCCCCGATTAATAAACCCATGGCTTGGTCATAAACTTTGGGGGGACCCAAAGTTTAGGCAAGCTGTTGGTGGTGCCATACATTTTCTACTTCCAAATAATGCTCTGAATGGTACCCCGATGGGTAATTAAAGCCTCTGAAATCTGTATCCTTCATCTAACTTGTATCTTTCTTCAACTTTATCCCACTATTTTGAAAGTACCTTTTCAACCATGGAAAAATAATTTCCTATTATCACTGACTACTAGCAGTGGAAGTGAAGTGATTTTCTCTTTTTCTGTCTACAGCAGCCTGTTGCAGATCCCCAGCCATCTCGATCTGGGCTTACCCGCATTCCCATGTCTAGAGGCATGAAAACAGGGAAGGCCATATTTGGGGCTTCAGGAATTCCTAGTGGTGTGAAGATGGAATCAAAAGCAGAGAGCCAGTCCATGCGCATTGAGCTGAAGAAGCCATCCATCAGCGGTGCAACCTTGCAGAATGGTAGCAAGACCTGAACTACACTTCTGTAGATCTAAAGATCCGTAAGGGCAATGTTTGGTTTACACACTGAAAGGGCATTTCTTATTAAACAATATAGTGCGTCAAAAAGGGGTGCTTTCATTTTAAAGGGTATAATCTAATTCTCTGCACTGTTCTGTTTTCATATTAGAGCAGAATTCATTATTCATTCATTCACATTCATGTGAAGCAACCATGTATTTTTTTATTATTGCTTTTGTGTTTATAAAAATAAGTGAATCATATTTTAAGGACATTTTACTACAAAAGGTTAAATAGTTAAACAGCTGTTACAACTGGTAACAAATGTGAAACATGTCTTCCTTTTTTAAATGTCACTGTATGTCTTGTATAGATAACCCATTTTCATGGACATCTTTAGATGTTTCTAGAATATACAGTCCATGTCTGATTGTGATTATAGTCTTGCTTGCAGTGCCATTTCTTTGAAGGTAGTTAAAGATAGTTAAAGACTCATACAGTGGGCTTAACTAATTGTATATGTTGGTTAAAGGCCAAGGTTCTTAATGTGTAATGAACGTTTTTACTATTATTGATAAGATGTTTGAAATAAAGTATTTGTTTTAAGTTTTAATTGCAGAGGCTCAATTTAATTTTAATAAATGATTGTATTTGTCATTTTGTCAAATGGGTGCCATTTGCATTTTGTAACTCTTAAAAATTAACTCTTAAACATTTTTCAATAGTTTTTCAAAATTGAATCTAACATATTTAACTATTCATAATGAGTACTGGTCAATCTCAGGTAGCTTTATTTTATTTTTACATGGTTTCTCCTGTTCCTTAGTTCTGTTACTCTTTATATGAGTAGCAGGACTGAGTTTTCACCACAGAATTAGCAAATGCATAAAATGTATCCACATGGCATCCATACTAGAAGTATTAGCACACAGAGCACAATCTAATGATTTACCAACAATATGCATTTTTACAATAAACAAAGAATATCTAAATATAATTTTGGTAACAGTAAATTAAGTTGAGATTGACCTTCTCAGTCATAGTTACAATGTCATCAAATATACAACAAAAATAAGAGAGAACTTACTTTTGGTCTTCCCATGGTATTCAGAAGATCCAGATTATACAACTTCCTTTTGAACATGGTATGTTCTGTGACTTATGGTATGTTTCATAATCTTCAGAAGTGGGAATATGTTAGGGCAACAAGACTGAGTGAAAACCTGGGGACATAACCAGGGGCAATTCTAGGATCAGAGCTTTTAGGATGCTGAGCTAAACTGTACATTTTAACGTAATTTTGTGACTAGAAGAGAAAAAATGGAACATACCAATTGCAAGGCAAGGGGGCGTGGACTGCTGTATTTTCATTGTTAAAATGTTATGTTTAAACTATATATGTTCTATGGTTTTAACATTTGTTCAGAACACAAATACAGTCGTATGAAAAAGTTTGGGCACCCCTGATAATTTTCATGATTTTAGTTCATAAATCATTGGTTGTTCAGATCAGCAACTTGAGTTAAATATATCATATAGCAGATGAACACAGTGATATTTGAGAAGTGAAATGAAGTTTATAGGATTTAACAGAAAGTGTGCAGTAATTATTCAAACAAAATTAGGCAGGTGCCATAAATTTGGGCACCCCAACAGAAAAATTACATCAATATTTAGTAGATCCTCCTTTTGTAGAAATAACAGCCGCTAAACGCTTCCTACAGCTTCCAGTCTGGATTCTGGTTGAAGGTGCTTTGGACCATTCTTCTTTAGAAACATCTCCAGTTCAGTCAGGTTTGATGGTTTCCGAGCATGGACAGCTCACATTTGTCTAGGGACTGAGATGGCCATTCCAGAATGTTGTACTGGTTCCTCTGCATGAATGCCTTAGTAGATTTTGAGCAGGGTTTTGGGTCGTTGGCCTCGGTGCAACTTTGTCACTGATTCTTGAACATTGTTCTCAAGAATCTGGAGATATTAACTGGAATATGCGATCCTCAACTTTAACAAGATTCCTAGTACCTGCACTGGCCACACAGTCCCGCAGCCTGATGGAACCGCTACCAAATTTTACTGTGGGTAGCAAATGTTTGTCTTGGGATGTGTGCCGCTCCTTGTTATGTCCAAATAACTCAATTTTAGTTTCATCAGTACACAGCACTTTATTCCAAAATGAAGCTGGATTGTCCAAATGTGCTGTAGCACACCTCAAGTGACTGTGGCGTGTCTGCAGAAAAGGCTTCTTCTGCATTACTCTCCCATACAGCCTCTCCTTGTGCAAAGTGTGCTGTATAGTTGAACGATGATTAGTGACACCATCTGCAGCAAGATGAGGTTGTAGGTCTTTGAAGGTGGTCTGTGGCTTGACTATGACTGTTCTCACCATCCTTCGCCTCTGCCTATCTGAGATTCTTCTTGGTCTGCCACTTCGGGAGTTCCTTAACTAGAACTGTGTCTGTGGTCTTCCATTGCGTCACTATGTTCCTCACAGTGGAAACTGACAGCTGAAATCTCTGAGAGAGCTTTTCCCTTTCCCTGAACCATGATGTTGAACAGCCTTTGTTTTCAGGCCATTTGAGAGTTGTTTTGAGGCTCCCATGTTGCCACTCTTCAGAGAAGATACAAAGAGGAGAAAAACTTCCAATTGGCCACCTTAACACTTTCTCATAGTTGGATTCACTTGTGTATGTAGATCAAGGGTCAATGAGCTTACAAAACAAATTTTGTGTTCTCATAATTAGTGCTAAAGGTATTCAAATGACAAGGGTGCCCAAATTTATGCACCTGCCTAATTTAGTTTGAATAATTACTGCACACTTTCTGTAAACCTATAAACTTAATTTCACTTCTCAAATATCACAGTGTTCATCTGCTATATGATATATTTACCTGAAATTGCTGAGCTGGACAACCAATGATTTATAAAGAAAAATCATGAAAATTATCAGGGGTGCCCAAACTTTTTCATACGACTGTAGTACTTTTTATTCGCATTTTTAGTTATGCTGGGACTCTATTTAGAGGTGCTTGAGCAAAAAGGAGCTCACCCAACTAAGGCCATGACTAAAATATGTATTTTAAAGTAACATATTATGGATTTCTTATGAAAACATATGTAGGGAATAGATGGGCTTAGGGAGTTACACAACAATGCAGAAAAAAGTAGTGCAAAGTATAAAATTGTGCAGATATGGGCCAGCAGCTTCAGGTAATGTTCACATCAAACATCAAAACCATGTCATTGTTTTAAGGAATTCAGATGGCGCAGTGGTTTACTGCCCACAGTGAACTCATTATCATGTTGAAGAAACCCGTTTGAGATGATTTAAGCTGAGATGATGGCGCGTTATCCTGCTGGATGCAGCTGGAAGAAGATGGTCATAAAGGGATGAACATGGTCAGCAACAATCCTCAGGTAGGCTGTGGCATTTATCAATGCTCAGTTGGTATTAAGGGGCCCAAAGTGTGCCAAGAAATATCCCCCACACCGTTACACCACCACCACCAGTCTGCTCTGTTGATACAAGGCAGAATGGATCTGTGCTTTCATGTTGTTTATGACAAATTTTCACCCTAACACCCGAATGTCACAACAGAAATCAATTCTAATCAGATCAGAAAACATTTTTCCAATCTTCTATTGTTGCATTTTGGTGAGCCCATGCAAATTATAGCCTCAGTTGCGTGTTTTTAGCTGACAGCAGTGGCACCCAGTGTTAGTCTTCTGCTGGTGTACCCCATCTGCTTCAAGGTTCGATGTGTTGTACATTCAGAGATGCTCTTCTGCATACTTGTGTTGTAATAGGCAGTTATTTGAATTACTGTTGCATTTTTCCACAGAGAATAGATAACCAGATCGATAGATAGATAGATAGATAGATAGATAGATAGATAGATTGATAGATAGATAGATTGATAGATAGATCACTTTATTAATCCCAGTGGGAATTTCAGGTGATTGCAGCAGTTCAAATACAGAAAATACAGAAATAAAGTAGGAGTATTAAAGTAAGTAATTACTGTACATAAACGTATAAATAGAAATAGAATTTGTATTATAAAATAATCAAAGAGTCATGAAAGGAACTAGAGAAATAGAATTAATCTGTTAGTGGTGCTATGTGAGACTGTCCTGTTTGTGGCTCAGTGTGTCCCAGCACAGTCCTGAGGTCTTGTACAATGCAATCTCTGTTGGTACAAACGATCTCCTGTACCATTCCGTGTTACAGCAAAGCTGGAGAAGTCTTTTACTGAACATGCTCTGCTGTCTGGTTAGTAGGTCATGGAAGGGATGTGATGTATTGTCCAGGATAGCAGTGAGTTTGTTAAGTGTCCCCCTTTCCACCGCCAACTCAAAGCTATCCAGTGAGCAACACAAGGCTGAGCCACCCTTCTTGATCAGTTTGTTGAGCCTTTGCATCCCCTGGTCTGATGCTGCCTTTCCAACAAACTGCTGCAAAGAAGATGGCACCGGCTACAACAGACTGGTAAAAGATTGATAACATCTTGCTACACACATTAAAGGACCTTAGCCTTCTCAGAAAGTAGAGCCTGCTCATCCCCTTCCTGTATACAGCCTCCGTGTTGGCCCTCCAGTCTAGTCTGTTGTCGAGCAGGACACCCAAGTACTTGTAAGTGTCCACCATTTCAACATTCTGTCCCATTATAGTAACAGGACTGATCGTGGTCCTCTTCCTCCTGAAGTCCACCACCATCTCCTTAGTTTTGGAAACATTCAGGAGTAGATGGTTCCTTGTACACCACTCAACAAAGCTGTTTAACAGGTCCCTGTACTCACCCTCCTGTCCATCCCTGATACACCAGACCACAGAGTCATCAGGAAATTTCTCAAGGTGGCACTGGTCCGACTTGTACTGGAAGTCAGTTGTGTAAAGGGTGAAAAGGAAGGGGGAGAGCACAATTCCCTTTGGTGCTCCAATGTTACTGACCAGTCGATCAGACCAGCATGTTCCCAGCCTCACATACTGGTGTTTTCCGGACAGATAGTCCAAGACCCAGTAAATCATGGACTTGTCCACCTGTAAGTTTGCCATCTTCTCCCCAAGTATGTAAGGTTGGATTGTGTTGAACGCACTTGAGAATTCAAAGAATGTCATTCTCACAGTGGTGTTTCTACAGTACAAATGTGAGTGAGCCCTGAGCAATAGATATAATACAGCGTCATCCATGGGTCAAATGTGACAGCACCAGTCTCTCCAGGACCTTCATGACGTGGGATGTGAGGGCCACTGGTCTATAGTCATTGGGAGAGGAAGTGGATGACTTTTTTGGAACATGAAGCAGACAGGAAGTTTTCCACAGCACTGGCACCCGGTGTTGTTTTAGACTCAGGTTGAAGAGATGTTGGAGAATCCCACATAGCTGAGTGGCACAGATCTTCAGTACTCTTGGGCTGGTTCCATCTGGTCCGGCGGCTTTACACAGTCTCTGTTTCTCCAGCTGTCTCTTCACCTGGCTGGTTGTTACCTCTAGGTGTGAATTACCTCTAGGTGTGAGAACTGCTGATCACTGGATTTTTTTCAATTTTGGACTGTTCTCAAACCATAGAGATAGATGTGTGTGACGATCCCAGTAGATCAGCAGCCCATCTAGCACCATCAACCATGCCATGTTCAAAGTCATTTAAATTAGCTTTCTTCTCCATTCTGATGCTCCAGCAGGCTGTCTTGACCATGTCTACATGCCTAAACACATTGAATATCTGCCATGTGATTGGCTGATTAGATGTTTGCTTTATGAAGTTGAACAGGTATACCTCATAAAGTGGCCAGTGAGTGTATATTGTGATTGTAATTTAAAGTAAAACATTTCAATTGTAGATGATAAAACGATATTCTATGGAAATCAATAATACAATTACTGGTGTATATTAAATTCTTTTAAAACTTTATGGGTCGAGGACGGGCCCTGTAGCAAGGTGGGCGGGGCGAGTTCATTAAAGACCGCTCTTACTCTCATTCTATTGGTTGAAAGCTCTTCCTTATTTACTGTCTCACGCGACTGCAGGGGAGGGTTATTTTACTTGTGGTTACAGTTTCATCGCGGTAGCATAAGTATCCCCATGTCATTTAGGGAATATTACAGGCATTTAAATAAATTGAACCCGTAGAAAAGAATATCAGGTGGAGTGTTTCAGCTCCTTAAGCTACATATTAGACTTCGAAGGCTAGTGGGATGGCAGCAGGAGAATCGGATGCAGAGAAGAGTGAGAGACCCGATAACACGGCTTTTAAACAGCAGCGTCTTCCAGCATGGCAGCCGGTTCTAACTGCTGCTGCAGTCCTGCCTGTCTTCTTCATTATCGGCCTCTTCTTCATCCCCATCGGCATCGGACTCCTCGTCACCTCCAACAACCTCAAAGAGTTTGAGGTACGACCGCTGAATATTTTCATTCCTAGGCAGCACAGAAAACAGAGAGAACATGTCCAATTTGAACAGGGGAATACAATAATCTGGAAGATACTATAATATTTACTTTAGCAATTTAACCAAGTTAACGGACTTGTTAATAAAGCTCTTATAAATTTTGCCTATTTTAATTCCCATATGTTTTGATTTCGTAGTAGGTAGCTATGTGGCGTGACATTACCAAAGTATGCACCTAAAAACTTTAAGAGAAAAAAATATATATAATGCAAATACAGGTCGTATTTTGAATCATATGTAAATTCTTAAAATATATTTACAGCATCAGTCTCTAGGGAAAGTGATAGCCTAGTGGATAAGGTACTGGACTTTGGACCAGAAGGTCCAGGGTCCAAATCCCACCTCTGCCAAGCTGCCACTGTTGGGTCCTTGAGCAAGACCCTTAATCCACAATTGCTTGGATTGTAAAACTGTACCAATTGTAAGTCGCTCTGGATAAGGGTGTCTGCTAAATGCTGTAAATGTAAGTTTACATTTCTCTTATTGGTTGGTGGAATGAGGAAATTTTTTTTTTAGTTTTAGCGATTCTTACTTGGAAATAGTCCCCATTCATTTTGACAAATTCCCCATAAATTATATTGTCTGACATGGTACCAAATGCTTTAATACCTTTATTTGTAATACATAATTCACTGATTGTATGTTTTAGGGCATTACATTTAGATGATCAACTTATAAAAGTAGAATATAAAACATGCTTATTACCATTTGATTCTAAGAATTTCTAGGGGTGCTACAAATTTGGGCACGTGGTTTTGTTAAAAATATTTTTTGATGATTTTCTTGACTCCCCATGTTAAATATACTTCACTTGAAGGTTGAATTTTCTAATTTTTCCAGTGCGATATTGAACTAATTCACCAAAAGGTGAATTGTTTAAAACCATTTTCACTAGGAGTGCCAGTAATAGCAAGGAGTGTGTGTGTGTGTTTAGAAAGAGAGGGAGAATGAGTGAGAGAAATGAGAACAAGCTTTGTATTACCACATGTTTACTTAGTGGTTGAAAAAGGCCCAGTGCCATCATGACAGTCCAAAGTAGTTGCTTGACCTTGTAAAAGCACAAGCTTAGTGATTTGTGTGGCTTTGAGTACCTGCCTAGCAACAAACAAATCATGCTGACATTGTGCTTTGTTTCAGATTGACTACACTGGTGATGACTCGAGCAGCCCATGCTTCGAGTGCGCACAACCCATCAGCTGGAATAGCACATGCATATGCTTCATTCCCTTTACCCTCAACCAGTCATATGAGGTAAAATGAAAACTGTATGCCATCATAAAAACCATGATAACCGACAGTCAAGTAGCTCATTTACAGCTGGATGTATTTAGCCACTTGTCCATTTTGTGGGATTTACGCACCTCCTGTAAAGCAGTCCGGCCATGAACATTAAAACTTTTGTCTTGGCTTTCATTCATTATTCAGCTGCAGTATAGTGGCTGTTTATTGACCACTCAAATGGAGACCATTATTCTATAAAGCACATCAGCAGCCTTAAAAGAAGGCTTATCCAAATTATCCACACAATTGTGAAATGCAGTGTCAGAAACTACACGCACAGGTCTATCTGAGGTTGACTTGAGCAGGACAAAATGTATGAAGATTTTAGCATCTGCTTTCCATACAGCATTACTTGTGAGTTTTCCTCCAGAGTTTAGACAGAAAACATTCTGAATAAAAGACTGTATGGAAAATGTGTGCAGTTATGATACATGAGCTCCATATTGAAGATGTCACATGCTTTCTGTTTATTATGCAATCTAATACAATTTCTCATATATGCATTTAAAACTTAAAAATTTAACCTAATTTCTTTTAACTGCCGCAGACTAAATTTTCTATTTGTTTAAATGTTTATACAAGAAAAGTACACACTGTTTTGAATTCTTATTCTTCAGAAGTAAGAAAGAAATGCTTTCATTCAGTAAAGATGTGGTGAAGCTACAATAGAGCATTTTGTTTACAATATTAAACCTCATTTTCTAGTAATTTATTTTAATTGCAAGGGACTATGTTTCTTGTTTCAAACTTGTTTAAGAAAATGTGCACTGTTTTGCATACATAAAAAAATGTAAAATTGTTGTGATATTGTTATCCCTCATACTTTTTCTTGTTATTGGCAGGTCTTCTTCCTCTTCCACACATTTCTGCGATTAATAAAGACTGAACAGCTTAACATACAGATGGTTAAACACCGCTGCATAGATAATCAGTGTGGTGTGCTATCTATTTATGGAGTCTATCCGATTTATCGTTTATAATAGATTTAAGTTTAAATAATAAAAAATCTCCCATAGAAATGCATTGAGGAATTTTCAGATTCAAATTTCAACTGACAAATTCAAATTTCAACCGAAACTGATGATGTCACCACAGGGCACTGTGTCTGTGAGACTCAGTGACCTGTTATTACATCTTCTGCTACATAATCATAAACACTCAGCACATACTCCACACAGACCTGACCCACTCACTCCACACATAACACACACACACAAACCCACATGTGGCCAAAAGTATTAGGACACAAACCCGGATGTGGCCAAAAGTATTGGGACAGAAATACACACGTTGCCAAAAGTATTGGGACACAAACCAAAATGTTTCCAAAAGTACTGGGACACAAACACATACGTGGCCAAAAGTACTGGGACACCATCCAAAATGTGGCCAAAAGTAGTTGGACACAAACGCACATGTGGTCAAAAGGATTGGGACACAAACCCACACATGGCCAAAAGTACTGGGACACACCCACATGTGGCCAAAAGTACTGGGACACACATCCACATGTGGCCAAAAGTATTGGGACACAAATCTACATGTGGCCAAAAGTACTGGGACACACATCCACATGAGGCCAAAAGTATTAGGACACAAACCTGCATGTGGCCAAAAGTATTGCAACACAAACCCACACATGGCCAAAAGTATTGGGACACAAACCCGCACGTGGTCAAAAGTATTGAGAGACAAACCCACATGTGGTCGAAAGTATAGGGACGCACATCTGCACGTGGCCAAAAGTATTGGGACACAAACCCACACGTGGTCAAAAGTATAGGGACGCACATCCGCACGTGGTCAAAAGTATTCGGACACACACTCGCATGTGGCCAAAAGTATTGGAACACACAATATTGTAGTTCTTTCAGGAAATGCAGTTCTAGTTATTAATGTTATATTATTATTGAGATGTTTTTTCACATTGCATCCTTGATTGTCCTAGTCTGGGGCGTAGGGCTGTCTGGTGCCTATCCCAAAAAACAATGGGTACAGGCTTACCCTGGTCCCTGTCAGGGCTGGCAGGGGTCACTGTTGCAGTGCCAGGGATAACCACCAAATGGCCTCCCCCATCCCTCAGACACAACCAATCATACCTGTACAGGATGCTTGACATGGCCAGATGGCACCGCAGGGACCCAAGCCTAGGTCTCAGCGGGGGTGGGCTAGCGTATTACACCACTGCATCAACGAGCGACTTTATTAATGTCATATTTGTAAACTTGATGATTAAAGGATTTTACCAATCTAAGGTATTTGATTTGTCTTTTGCTTCATTTACTGCTTCGACAGGGTGATGTTTACATGTACTACGGCTTGACCAACTTCTATCAGAACCACAGACGTTATGTCAAGTCAAGGGATGATCGGCAGTTGAACGGCGACAGAAGCGCTTTAACTGTGAGTCACTGCTTACTAAGCCTTAGTTGCTAAATTGTGTGTGTGCGTGTTCTTAATGAAGATGATTTAACCTTCTTCATGTCTTGTACCAGGGCCCAAGCCAACAGTGTGAGCCATATGACATGAGCAACAGTGTGCCCATTGCACCATGTGGGGCAATTGCCAACAGCCTTTTTAATGGTAAAACAGTGTAAAGCACATTACTTGATATGAAGACACTGAATGGTAAAACTCTAACCCGGTGTGTCTTTTTGCATCTCAGATACTTTGAAGCTGTATTACATTGACAGAAATGGAACCAATTCTCTTATTCCTCTCACAAAGAAGAACATTGCTTGGTGGACTGACAAGAATACAAAGTTTAAAAATCCTTCAGGAACTAATTTTTCGGAGGCATTCAAAGGTATTTGAACCTTTTAAATCAATAGATGTCACAAAGTAAGACAACAATACCTGCATTTCATGCCACATATATTTTGTTCATGATAGCCAATAAATTGTTAATCGTGTCAGCAGTCGATATTGTCTCCAGACAGTGTAGTAATCATAACATTTTGTGTAATGTTTCAGTGATGAAGAGAAATTACTTCCTTTTTCACAGACACTGCCAAACCATTCAGCTGGCACAGACCAGTTTATGAGCTAGATCCCACTGATCCAGACAACAATGGGTTCATCAATGAGGACTTCATTGTGTGGATGAGAACAGCTGCCCTGCCCAGCTTCAGAAAGCTGTACCGCATTATCCAGAAGAAGGACGAATTCACTCCAACACTCCCTGCTGGAGAATACAAGCTGAGTATTGGTTACCGTATCCTTTACTTTTGAAATATGTCTAGTTTTAGAGCAGATGTATTCATTCCTTAATGAGTAAAAACCTTGCAGCTATGCCCTCTGCTTGCGAGTCAGTCGTAGGGGCACAGCTGTGCATAAAATTTAGCCCATTAAACACTAAGTAGATTAAGTAAATTAAGACTAATAAGGGGATTACTCTGCCATAGATGTAAAATGTAGAACAAACTAACACTAACGTTTTAAAATTAATTGCATTAATTTTGTTTATACTAACGTAACTGATGACTTTGCTAGGTTAATAAATGCCTTTGATTTAGTGGTCTAATATGTACTTTTGGTAGGTTTTACAGTTATAAGTGGCCAAAACAATTGTGGATGCATGTTCCCCAGTAAAGTGGGTCTGATGACACAATGTGCAGTTAATAGAAGTGCTGTAGGTGAATTCCTAAGAATAGAATTTAAACAGGGTAGGTGGCCACTCAGTCAGTGTAGGTAGGAGTGGGCCAAATTGAAAATTTAATTATCTTATATATTATAAAAACTCGATAATAATAATGACTCAGTGCTTTCTAAAAAAAAGTTGCCTCTCTCTATTCTTAAAATTGGCCATCTTTTAAGATTGATAGACAGTTGATTATGTAACTTCTAACAACCTTTATGTCACCAGTGGCATCTGTGGGACACAGTCTGGTGAGGCACAATAAAACCTGTATGGGTAGCATCTGAGACGCCAGTGAAACTACACATAGATATACTTAGTGTTCCACTCACCTTCAGGAACATCCACTCACACAGACATCTTCTCCCTCACACACAGAGTGGTGCGTATTTTAGTAAAGCAGTGCAGAACAAACATTCAAACCTTGTTTCAGGTTTCAGAGATGTTTTGGGGAAGCAGCACCTCCTCCAGGTCTAACGACATCCATGGCAAATGTAATGACCCATCCAAAGCAACATTTTAAAGCTTTTAAAAACTCATTGCATTCTGTGCTCTAAATTACAGTAAAAGCTAGTGCTGTTTTTTCTCTCCTGATCTCAATACAGTTTACGATACAAAACTGATACAGTTAAGCAGGTAACAGTTCAACTGTCCAAGATCCAAGCTGTAAAGAGTAAAGATCATAAAAATATTCCTTAACCACATTACCCCAGACTATCCGGTGCTCAATTTTAATGGCCGCAAGCACATTGTTCTCAGCACTATCTCATGGATGGGAGGGAAGAACCCATTCCTGGGCATTGTCTACATGATTGTGGGTTGTTTGAGCTTCCTCATGGGCCTGGTCCTTCTGTTTGTCCACTATAAATATGGCAATCAGAACGACAGCATTGAATTCCCTGACTAGATCCTGAAGTCTGCTGAATGGTTCTGAATTTGAGCACTTCTCACACTGCTGTATGACATTCTATTTCGAACTTTTACTGTCACTTTGTGTCAAGATGTCCCATGTATATACACACTGATATTGTGATATGACCACTGCTATTTTTGTGTCTCTGTAGCATGCCTTGTGTAGTTATGTATGGCCAGCAATCTTCTATTTAGATGTTAATAATATGCAATAATAATATATACAAATTGAGCACTGTGGTGATATGGTAAGCTCTAGTAGTACTGCAATATAGTGCTGAAGCATGTGGAGTACATTATATAAAGCAGTAGTTTTATGGAAGGATATTTTAAAGCAATAGGAATGCGTGTATGTATATAAATTACCTGTCAGTGCATTCTGTGCACAGTTGACAGGTTGCTACAGAACCAAATGCACCTTCTTCATACTGTTAGTGTACTCCAGATTAGTGCCAGATTTCAGTCAACCCTTTTGCAGGTAGTCTAATTTTGCATTACACCTATAAGGAATTGTATTAGGGAGTGTAGAGGAAACAGTTTGTGACCAGTCTCCAATGACATTTATATATGTAATGAGCTGACTTCTAACACGCATAAGCATTTTTCCTTGTTCTGAGTACCTTTATCTACAACCTTCTGCCTTCCCTCAGGACTATTTGATAGTTACATATTTCCAGTTGAACCAAAGATAAACAGTAGATTTAACTGCTGTATCCAAATGAAGCATTTCATAGTAGTGGCATTCATAGCGGAGTACCTGCTGTAAACTAGATCGAATAGGTATATGCTTGTATTTATTTATTATAATTTATTAGTTTGTATGATTTCTTAAGATCAACTTATAAAACTTACATTTGTGTACCATCATTCTTGTATTTAGTTTCTATTTATTAATAATTACATTTTATTGTTTATCCTTTAATGCTATAAAATGACAGCTTTGAATAGTATTAATAGTGACATACATTCAAGAAGGTGCTGGAAACATTCCTCAGAGATGTTGATTCTTATTGACACGATAGAATCACAAAGTTGATGTGGATTATTTGGCTTCTCACCTATGATATGAATGTCCCATTCTACCACATCCCAAAGTTGCTGTGTTGGATTGAGATCTGCTTACTGTGGTGGTCATTTACAGTACAGTGAACTCATTGTCCAGGAAACCAGTTTGATATGATTTGAGCTTTGTGAGATTTGTGTGTTATCCTGGTAGAAGTAGCCATCAGAAGTACACTGTGGTCATAAATGCTCAGGTAGGCCGTGGCATTTTAGTGATGCCCATAGTGTGCCAAGAAAATATCCCCCACACCATTACACCACCACCAGCAGCCTGAATCATTGATACAATGAATGATGGACCCATGCTTTCATGTTATTTTTTGTCCATAAAAGCTGGATGCAGTTCAGTCATGAGCAGGAACTCTACCTATGCCTACACTACATTGTGCCTTTTTCTCACACTAACGAGTGTAAATGTGCAGAAAGCTCTAGTTTTTGTTACACGTACACTGCATAAAGGCAGAAAGTGAGCAGTATGTAAACGTCACTAAAAGACATTTCAGGCTCTTGTTTCCATTGATGCCCAGAATGTAAACAGAGCAGGCATAAGTAAATATATGATGTGAGGATTATTATCTTAGTAATGATCTGGTTTATGCCAGTTTAATAAATATGTATGTTTCTGTAAACTACATCATGGATGGGGAGGTCTGTATGATTTCAGCTTGTATTCATACATACCAGAATGGCAAAGTTTCTGCTGCGAAACATTGGGTTCTGGCATTTACATGGATGCTACTGTGTTATTTTGACACAAACCACCTACCTAAACATTGTTGCAGACCAAGTACACCCCTTCATGTCAACAGTATACCCTAATAGCAGTGAACTCTTTCAGCAGAATAATGCGTACTGCCCCACTATAAAAATAGCTGAGAAATGGTTTGAGGAACAAAGAGGTCAAGAGGTCCCTTGGCCTCCAAATTTGCCAAATATCAATCTGATCCAGCATTTGTGGGATGTGATGGACAAGCAAATCAGATCCATGGAGGCTGGATCCTTCAGGATTAAGCAGTTAAGAAAATTAGGAACATAATGATGATATCCTAGATTGAAATATTTCCTACACTCAGTAAGCAAAAATTGGAATTTAAATAAAAAACTATACAACAGTTTGCTCTGTATAACAAACAAACAGCGATAAAACATTAAAGCAATGTCTGTGTTGTATCGAATAGTAGTAGTAGTAATAGTAGTAGTGGCTATATATTTAATTGCAAGAAAGCCAAGTGCTGTATACTGAAGAACAAGTAATGATATTAAAAAAGGAATAAAACAGCACGTGCTGTACTGTATGTTTAACTTTTAAACATCCTATGGTAAATAACAACAACAATAGAAATCATTACAGCATGTGCTGTATTTTAAACTACTGAACTGTATGCAATTTAAACTCATAAAAATAAAACAGTGTGCTGTATTGTAAACTATAACACATGCTGCTTTAGGTAGATAGCAATAATGAAATTATCTGTATCATAAATTATTCAACATGCTATGTTAAATATTGAACAATAACAACAGCAGCAATACTAATAACAGTGTATATTTAACATATTTACTGTAAATAATAATAATAATAATACTAATAATAATATCAACTATTATTCATATTTGTTGTTGTTATTATTATTCTTATTATTTATTACTTATTATTATTACTTTTTATTATTATTATTATGATTATTATTATAGCATGCTTTATCTCAACTGAAAACACATGTTTTCATTTAAATAACAGCAACAACTCAACAATACACATAAAACTACAACTCCACCACCAACAGTCTAGCACTTATCAGAATAACAGTATAATAATATATGAGCGAATAATCTAAACAGTGTGGGTTTTTAAAACTATAAACAGCTATTTTTAGTTTAAACCACAACATTAAGACCGAAGACTATATAGTTATTCCTTCCGCATGAAAAAGCGATGTAACAAAACGTGCTGGATAGAAAACAACAACCACACGACTTTTTATTGGAGATGCACCTGCAGATGGTGTACTGTGCCCCACATGTTGGTCGCTAGATGTCGACACTCACTAACAGCGTTGCATTTCACAAACCGGATATCGTAAACTCGAGCGCCTGATGGATGTAATGTCCTGTGGTGTGCTGTCAGGAGGTTTGGCAGGAATCATGCTGAGGGTTTAGAAGGTAAGTATGATTCCTCTGCATTCATGTTTTCTTGGTCATGTGAGTTTTCTCTGATTACAATCTGATAGAGATCACGAAGTTCTTTTAGATTAATCACGGTAGCTGCTCATTACTAACGTTCACCTGCACTCTAGAGGCAGCATCCCAAATCTATGAGCGTTACTCATTTAATAAAGCGGCGTTTGAGGAAGTGCACTTGGTTTAGGAGCTTAGCGATATTTGGTATCCGGACGATTATGCGAGTAGTTTTAGGGCTAAATGTTCAAAAATGACTTCTGCGTCCACATTGCTAGTGCTGAAGCGTGGTTTCAACGTCCATTATAAATGGCATGAGATTTACTTCTGTTGCTTCTGTTTGTTTCATTCATTCATTTATTCACTTTCCTATGCGCTGAATCCGTAACAGGGTCGCGGGAGAACCGGTGCGTAGCTGGCGAGACAGGGCGCAAGGCAGGAACAATCCTAGACAGGGCGCTAATCCATCGTAGGGCACACTAGCTCCCTTTTTTCGTAATCAATAACCTGACACGCAGGAACTGCGAGGAAACCGGCAGAACATACACGCGGACACGAGGAGAACATGCAAACTCTAAACATAAAGCAGCCAGACAGGACTTTCTCACTGTGAGGTGACAGTGGTACCCACTGAGCCACCGTGCCGCCCCTTGTTTGTTTGCCGAACCAAAAAAAAAAAAAAAGACACATTGTTTGCTTTGGCGTTGTGGGTTATGTGGTACTTCACCGGTACCTCAGCAAACATATGAAATTAATAATAAGGGAAGGCTTAAAATCCTTAATTTAGATGTTAGCCAACAAGAGATGCAGCACAATTCGTCATTCATGTTTTTCATTCTTTTGTTGTTGTGTTGGGACTGTAATGACCTAGCGGTTAGGGTACTGGACTATGGACCAGAATGTCCAGGGTTCAAATCCCACCTCTGCCAAGTTGCCACTGTTGGCTGCCAGTTAGGGACAGTCTTTCCCACATTACTAACCAGGATTACTCGGATAAGATGAATTGCATCAGATTGAAGGCTGATACCCAGGTTTATTTTAATACATATAACCCCTTCTCACATCTAACCAGCTCACTGTTTATATTGTGTTGATCAGGCTGCCAGGCAGGTGGCCAATCGACAGTTCTCTAGCAGCGCTTGCAGGCAGATCGACAACAAAGTCCCGGTCAACCAGAAGCTGTTCCAGGTAAGTGCTCTGAGTGCTCAGTAGAATCGTACCATTTTTCTCACCCTTGGTATTATTGACATATTGTTCCGGTTATGTGTCATTCAACTTTGCCACCTTGAAATTGTTTTAATGGCATGGTTGAAAGTGATATGGTGGTGTCAAAGGATTAGTGCAATCGCTGCACAGCTCCAGAGATCCCTGGTTCAGTCCTGATTTCAGACTCAGAGTTTGGATGTCTTGTCCTTCTTGTATAGATGGGATTACTCTGGGTGCCAAAGCAATATCGTCCTGAATAATCAGGTGACAATAACCAGAATCAGAAAACGTCCACTAAATCATGGGAGAAAATGCAAAGCTGCAAAACCTGCCATATACCCCTTACAGTCAGACACCTTTTATGCGAGTACCCCTCCTACCAACAAGAGAGAACACGTCACCTGGCAACCAACGTTATATAAGAAATCCTAAGATGCCCCAAAAACTGACAGCTCCCCAAATTTCTACAAGAAACAGACCTAAAAGTGCTCTGTTTTGTAACCACCACCATTCCTGCCATGAATATAGCCCCATAACTGCTGTGGTTTTAAGAAACCACAAGCAATCTGATGTGTTCGGTTAATTGGTCACTCTAAATTGCTGTGTGTGTGTGTGTGAGTGAGAGAGACTAGTATTGATTACTGGTCGACCGATTATGGGTTTTTTAATGGCCAATGCCGATTACAGAGCAGAGTGACCAATATATAGGCTGATAAGTTTTTTGCAACTGATAAAACTAGTGAAGTGAGCACATTTTGAGCCATAAATGCACTCTTTTTAAAATAAATAAGAAGTAAAAAGTTTATAAAGAACAACATTTTTTTTTACCAGTTAACAGCAGCATCATCTTTCTTAGGAAAAAAATAAAAATGTGTCAATACTTGCAAAAAATAAACAATGCTAGAGTAGTGCACTTTGTAGCAACATCTTTTTGTTTTTAATCCCAGTCCCAGTTAAGAGCAGCACATTGTAAAGATGGAAACAGTTTTTGTCTCAGACACCTTCACTGAACGTTCTGTGTCTTTGTTTTTAGTCACCCAGTCCTAGTTTGAGCTGCAAGTTGTAATGCAGGAAACAAAGTTTTTCTGAATCTTCTCCACTATTTTTGAATATCAGCCCGGTGAGCACAGATATCGGCCGATGCAAAATTATCTCAAAACAACATTAATGGTCCAATTAATTATTCCATCACCAATACTTGATATAACACTAAATATAGACAAAAACACACAAACTCGCATGAAGGCATTGAAATTTGCCTTGGACATTTCCTTACATGTGTCATAAACCCAGTCTACGCTCGGATACCACATCTTCAGCTGGCAGCAATTATTTCCTGCAATTAAGGTTTCAAACATTAATCACAGCCCTCTTTTCTCTATTTAACGCCACAGTCTGCTCTGAGCTGTTCATCTGATGCAGGAATTTCATCCAGAGCACAAATGGCTAACAGCCCTCTTCAGTTCTGAATGTCCCCATTTTCCAGATGTTGTTCTGGTATGCTTCCTCCTTGCACTCTAGGATTTCCTCCTGCTTTCACTTCACTGTGCTAATGTTTTAAATCACCCACTTCAAAAAGTATCAAAACAAACAGAGATGTGCTGGCTTCTGTTCACTCTTAATCCCTGCTGATTAATTTCTAACTAAATCCTGTGTCGGTTCAGCAAGAGTTTTGACCCTGGCTTGCGTTGACACTTTATCTCTTCTGAATTAAATCCAAAGGCTCTTCAGTGAATCTGCAAAATGCTGCTGTTTGGTTGGACCGCCAAGTAAGGTGTGGCTGGTTCTTGAATGTCAGATTTATGGACTAAGATTTGGTGTCCCATATACTGTGTAGCGTTTCAAGTGGTTAAACAAGTAACTAAATTTTCTGCTAAGAGTAATTAATAAATAAGCCAAAAAGTAATTAATGGTGTTAAAAACTAAACAAACAAACAAACAGACTTAGGAAGTGTCTCAAGTGAATCACTTTATTGCTTATTTTTTTCTAGTCTGTCTTGTTTTAACTGGTCATGGTTAAAATAAAGGTGCTCGGCTGGAGCAGTGGTTTAATTTGCTAGTCCACCACAGCGGGAACCTGGGTTGAGTCCTGGCAGTACCTTTCATCCAGGTTGAGCATCACATGCAAAAACGATTGGCTGTGTCTAACTGAGGAGAAGCCAGTCAAGGGAACTTCTGACAGGACATGTATTTGTTGGAATTTCTAGAAATGTGTTTTTTGTGAATATAAAATGTGCATATAAAACTCAAAAAAGAAACAATTAAAATATTGTCTTTCTGAATAATTGTTGCATTCTGAAGGACTGTAAGCCTCTTCAAAGGATCCATATATAAGAAGAAAAACCTGGGCTTTTTCAAAGCTGCTGTTGCATATAGGAAATGAATTGATGGAATTACAGTATTTGACATATATTAATGAATTAAACAGCAGAGTGGTTAAGACTTGGTTAACTCCTTGATGCCTATTAGAGCAATCTTTAAACACTTTATTATAACTCATTTTGTAGAGTGTGTAGAATTGTCACATACTGTATGGTTTAAAATATGATAAAATATTGTGGATTATGTCTCCATTTTCTGGACTGAACTGTTGTTTATTTTTCTTTTATAGGAAATCAGATAAGTATATAATGTGCATTTTGCTTATAGGGTTTTACATGTAGAATGGGCTGTTTTTTTTTTTTGGTACACTAATACCTGCATGTGATTTGATGTTGAAGTGGAAAATCAATCCGCTAGAAGCTTTACTTACTGCAGTAGTACACTTCTATATGCTGACGCATCTTGCTTCTATTAGACCACGGCTAAGAGGGTTGGCTTAATTTGTGACTTTTTACACTCACAGATCACACCTCCTTTTTTTTTCTACACTCATTGTCCATTTGGAAACCAAAATGCTTCAAAAAGCATCTGTCTCAGACTGTACATCTACAAGGTGGAGCAATATGGAAGATGTCTAATAGAGTGCAATACAATTGAACACAGTATTTAAAAACTCCAGCAGCACTGCTTTGTCTGATGCCACCACACCACCATTAGTGTCACTGTAGTGCTGAGAATGATTGACCACCCACATATTACCTGATCTGTGGTGGTCCAATGGGGGTCCTGACCATTAGAGAACAGTAAAGGGGACTAACAAAGTAAGTAGAGAAACAGATGGACTACAGTCTGTAATTGTAGAACTACAAAGTGCTTCTATATGGTAAGTGGAACTGATAATGCACATTGAGTGTAGAAACCAGGAAGTGTACATAATAAAGTAATCGGTTAGTGTACATCGATATTAAATTCCAGTGACATTTAAATTGAAATAAGATATTGGTGCTTTGAGGGTCACAGTGGTATGCAGATCAGTAGAACATCACAGCGTTGACTTAATCTTTCTGTAATCGATATTATTCAGAATGCCACCTTTTGAGCCTTGTTTCTTCGTGCCATGTCCAATCACCTTTGGTCACAAGTGCCACTGGACAAACAGAAAACAGTGTTCCTTTAGTCTATACTGCAGATCATTCCATTGAAGTGCGGGATCATAAACTCACTTTGATTTTTCAGGAGGACAATGGCGTGCCTGTTCACTTGAAGGGAGGTCCCAAGGATTCTCTCTTGTTCGCAGCAACAATGGCCCTCACAGTCTTTGGTGAGTCTGTCGTCCATTTTCATTATATCTGATCCCTCACAGGAAGAGCTGGATTCCTGTGAATATACAATATATTAATGTTGGTCTATGTGACTCACTGCAATGTGTAATTGCAGCACCAGCTGAAACCATATATGGTTGTTCATAATTAGGTCTTGAATAGGGGTGGGCGATATGATAAATATCAGGTACTATTGTTGCAGTAGGTGCTGCAGTGTGCTGGTGTCCCGTCCTGGACATTATTACATCTGCACCATGTGTTCTCTGGTCATAAGCGCTGGAGCCCCTGCGACCCTGACTAGGAAATAAACCTTTACATTTTAATGTATTGATTAATTCATTAATTTGGGAAGGTGGGAACCTTTACTTGACAGCACTAACCACTGCAGCATCCTGCCATTATTTTAGCAGCACTAAAGGGCTGTATGTTCAATGGTATTATGTGGTGTGAAATGAAGACGGCTTCTGAACCAGAGTACAGGTGGTTCTTGGTTTAATGAAGTAACCATAACATGCTTTCTGGTGGAAAAAGGAGCTTAAATATGAACAAATGTATAACAGTGCACACTTTGGAGCTCTTCCTTATGTAACTTTTTGTCTCAACAGGAAGTGGTTACGTCATTTACGAGCTTTTTCAAGCAGCAGTGCCCAAGAAGAAAGAGTAAAGAAGCTCCTTCATTAATGTATTGAATTCCAATTATGAATACTATAAATGTAGAGATTCATATGTAAGATTTAATAAACTGCTCTCCAGTTTATGTGCAGATTGTCTGTGTACCCTTATTTCGTCAGGGTTCTCATTGGCATTGAAAATTGAATTTTATGAAATGGGTTCACTTATAAAATTTGAGTGACTGAGTCACACTCCAGTCTGTTGTAAAATCACCAGTGCAGTTGTAACAGAAACCAAGGTTCTTCAGACCAGTCAACGGTATTCTGATCTTTCATTTTGGTGAGCCCTTATGAATTGTAGCCTCAGTTGGCTGTTCTTGGCTGACAAGAGTAGCAGCCAGTGCTCTTCTGCATACCTTGGTTGTAACGAGTGGTTATTTGAGTTACTGATGCCTTTCTATCAGCTCAAACCAGTCTGACCATTCTCCTCTGACATCAACAAGATATTTTTGCTCAGAGAACTGCTGCTCCCTGGATATTTTTTCTTTGGACCATTCTCTGTAAACTTTGGATGTGTGTGGAAATCCCAGATGATCTGCAGTTTCTGAAACCAGCCCATCTAGCACCAACAAGGTTACTTAAATCACATTTTTTTTTCCCCCATTCTGATACTCCGTTTAAACTTCAGCAGGTCATCTTGACCATGTCTACATGCCTAAATGCATTGTGTTTCTGCCATGTAGTTGGCTGATTAGATATTGTATTCCCATTAAGGGGCACTTGAACCTAATGAAGTGGACAGTATATAGTTGATATGATAGTTGGATGTTATATATATGAATGACAGAGAGCTGCATTTTGAGGTCGGTCTCAATTTACTCAATGGATTTAGAGTGGAACGAATGAATGATACTGACAGAAGAAGAAATAAAATATTAAAATGAACAATATCAAATTTAGGTACATTGAGAAATTATTAGGGGATGGTAAACTACCTGTGTGGCTGTTTGTGGTTTTAAAGTTTGGTATAAAAGGGTGACTAATGGATTCCTCAGATTTGGAACTCTGTGCCACACACTGAAGAATAGAAAAACCAAATCCTGGTTTCAGCAGCTTGCTGGCTTTCACATGGGACTGAACAGATAGGGACTACATTACATGGCTGAATACTTATTTATTACCAGTGTTATTATTAATATATGTATTTGTTAAATACTGATGCGTGTGATCAAAATAAAATATAAAACAAAGGCCATGTTAACACTTTTTTTTTTCACAAGTAAGGGGAGTTTGCATGTTGTCTTATACCAATGTTAGCCATGATAAAATCACTGTAATGCATGGCCTGTCGTGGGTATTGCTTTATTTGTTAGTTCCAGAGCACATTTGATCTAACTTACAATGTTGACTTCATGGAGTTTCCAAAGGACATACCAGCATGTTAGTGGTTATACTGGTTAACAAAGATTTACAGCAAAGAAATACATGGAGGTATGAAAGTCTCTTTGTTGAGAAAAGCCTCATTTCCTTCTTTGTCATGTGGGTGGTCGAGTACATGTGCACCGTTTGCCTGGGGGAGTGATGGCAACAGGATGCACTATGGGAAGAAGACAAGCTGGTGGAGGGAGTGATGTTCTGGGTGATTTTCAGCCGGGAGGCCCTAGGTCTGGACATTCATCTGAGTGTTAATTTGAGACAAAAGACCTGCCTAAACACTTACAGAGAAGGTGGTTTTAAAGTTGTAGCAGATCGGTAATGTTTATCAGTGCTCTACAGTAGTTGAAATAAAATGTAAAAAACCCAACAGCCATTTTTGTTGTTTCGAGTTCAATAGCTTCTTTCTGAAAGCAAAAGCTTGGATAAATGAGACACTGGGTGAATTCAGAACCATGACTAGACATGCAAACAGTGCTAACTCTTAATTCTGTCAGTTGCAGTTCCCTGTCAGTTGCAGACTTGATGTGCAGCCATCTCTGGTGCGTTGTTTTTTCTCACCCTGTTGAAAAGTTGTACTTTTGTGTATTTATGTTTTGCTCATATCCAGCCAGCGTTACAATGCCAGGACTCTTTCTGCTACATCCGTGGTGAGTTCACATTTAAATCCCAGAAACATTTTCAGATCCCTCACTGAAATGCATGAGTCAGTCATTTCATCAGGTGTGCAAAGAAATGAATGACATATGACATTTGAAAACACAGAGGAAATAGTAAAGTAGTTTGCAATGCTCTAATTTTCACCCAGTAATCATTTTTGAAAACCACACAGCCACATCCTCGGAATCACAAAGAAAAGCAGTCAGGGTTTTAATGGCTTGCCCAACCTTCAGTCATATACACTATGTTCCTGGATATACTAGGACAATAGAGTAGGTTTCTAACCATGTTCAATGATGATGTGATCATGTTCAGTCTTTATCAAAGTTCTGAAGATCAAACTATAAATATTATATCAGAGCTAGCATTTGATCCAATATCAGCATTTCTCTGAGGCAGAAATCAGACTAATGTGATTTGAAGAAGCTCTCATTTCTCTTCCATTTCATTTTGTCAAAGGGATATGAGCTGCAAAAATTATCATGTGGTAATTAATAAAAAAAGTCTGGGACATTTCTAAGACTTCTTGTCTTACTGCAGCACACATAATTTAGAGGGCCACACCAGTACCCCTCTGCTTGCTAATTACTCATAGAGGCACAACTGTGCAAAAAAACAACAACACTAAATAGATAAAGTGATTTAACACTAAAGTGGGTGGTAGTCTGGCATGGATGAGAAATGCAGACTGAAAGGTGTTGGGGCATCAGTCCAAAATTAAATTGACTTTATACTGGTATGATACGAGAGATGCTGCCCCTGCTTAAGATCCCTGTTCACTGTCAACAGTAGTAATGAAAGCAGTTATGTCTGACAATAAGCTTTGGTTCTGTGCCTGCCAGCCATGGTCTCCCTCAAAGATGACAACTTGTAGGAATGTTAGAAACAAGGTTTATGCAATTATGTTCATACATTTTACATTTAACAGAGCTTGTTATGGACCATTTCTGAATAAAATATTTCCAGAGAACATGTTTGGACAGGCTTTTAAATTGAAATTGCATTGTTTCTGGGTTTGCTCGAAAATTCTGTAAAGATTGTTGGGTGCCTTTGCTTCCCTGTTTCACATGTTTACTGGTAAAAATACCAAAGATTTAGCTTTCACATAGCAAAGGTTTACAATCTGGATAGCAGCATTAGACAGTCATAAGGATCTAATCTTTCAGTAAACATGTTCAGTGAGAGCCATGTTTGAGCCCCCATCTGCTGTATGATCAAGCAATGATGCTTACACTGGTCCGTAAGTACTGACCCAGATAGGAAAAAATAAAGGGTTTTAGTTACCAAGAACTAACTTAGCATATTTCGAATGGTTAATGGTTTGCACTTGGTTTTTGCACATCTCATCTCAGTGTTGAACAGCTCTCAGGGTTTACAGTGAGATTTGTTTAGTTTTTTTGAACATTGTTTTAAAACAACCAGCTGTTTTCTTTGTTCTTTGTCTTCTTAAACTTTTCCTCCATTCATTACGTACTATTTCTATTCATCATTCTATCCCTCATTTACATGAGCTAATGCTTTGCATATTTTACTTTATTTTTAGCTTATGTATACACCCTTCATTTTAGACCTTATCTAAACTGATGTCATTCTGCATTATAAAAGAAATTGCAACATCTGGTAACCAGGCAGTCTGTTTTACAGGGGCTAACTTTTTTCCCCCTTTTTGCTTTAATGTTTTTTTTTGCTATGGAATCTATAAAAGATATAGATTGCAGTACTATTGGATATTGCTTTGGCCTCTGTAATTCATCTAACTAAAGATGAATGAGCCACCCTCCCTTCTTCACAAAGTCAAAGCTGTCTGGAACCAGGGCTGTCTCACAGCATGGGTGAACGTTTCAAGCCATATGTCATTCCTATATTTCCTATAACATGAACCCAAAGATCATGTTTCTGATTGCTACTTCTGCCTGACAGATATGAATATTATAACATCAAAATCCAAGCAAAATCCAAGATATCCTAATTTACCATCTGCTATGAGGCCAGTACCTCACAGTCAGGAAATACTTGTGTCAAAAAACTGTGAACTTCTTACATGTTTTAAGGGTAGGCTAATAACAGCCTTATTTATGAACACATATGCTTATTATTCAAATATAATTGCTCTTAAAAACCATGTCCACATACTATCGGTCAACCTAGTTTAGTTTGTGGGGCAAAAAAAGTTAAAAAGTTTGTTGTCCCAAGTGTTATCTATCTATCTATCTATCGATCGATCGATCAAGACATCGAGACACTGGCTTTGTATGAGCTGCATCACTGGTCTGGTCCTTGTGAAATGCAGGGGTATCATCAGACCCACTTTACTGGGGCATGTGCCCCATTAAAGTCATTGTGCTAAAAAGTTAAATTTATCCTGGATTGCTGAGCAAAACTACAGGACATGCCATGCAACTTCACTACAGGCATTACATTTCCCATAATGCCCCAGCATCTTTCCAAAGCATATGAGGCTAACGTTTTCTGTCAGAGTTATGTTTTTTTTTGTTTGGTTCACATGGAGTAATGGACATCCCCAATGTACTTAGCTATTAGACCACTACAGCAAAGCCATTCTTTAAACCACTAGCAAGAATATCAGTTATGTTAGCATAAACAAAATTAATGCAGTTAATAAAAAAGTAGTGTTAATTTGTTCTTCATTTCTCTTCCATGGCAAAGTATTGCCATTTTAGTTTTAAATCACTTGGTCTATCTAGTGTTTATCAGGCTTATTATTTTGCACAGTTGTGCCCCTATGACTGACTAGCAAGCAGAGGGGGTACTGCCTGTGATTTTGTGTCCCATAAAATGATTCATAGAGGTAGAGCTGTGCCACTGTTTGTCTGTGTAGGATAAATCGTCTTAAATGACATCAGAGTTGGTAGGTCATGAAAGAACACATACCTTTTCATAAGGACACGTACAGACTCACAGTTTCCTCTAGGTGCCCCTATTTGCTTGAAAATATTCATGTTCTGAGCCAGAAACTTTCACAGCCCATAAAACGCAACACACCATGGTCAGCATGGAAAAGTCAAGTCGGAAGGAAGTCATTGACTTTAATAACTAGGTTCCACACTGGTTTATAAAACAATAAGCAAACAAAGGATGCATACTAGTGCACTAAATGAGATGTAGGAATAGTCAGCACTTTCATACGCGGTTGGGGACGCAGACCACGTTTGTGAAACAGGCAGTAAAGAGCCCGAGCTCACTCGCTGCACATTTCTGCAAATCTCGCGTGTCTGAAAGCTCTTAAAAGTGGGGGGTGCCATTCTTCAAGCCTTTCGTCAGGGTGGACGGGGAGGAAAAAGGCGTTTGTGAACACCCCCAACCGGTATTAAGTAGCAGGTTGTGCTCTCTCACTCCCTCTTCTTGAAGAGACACTTCTTTTTTGAAAAGACGAAGCGGACAGAGCGCCCTTCTGCTTCTACATCCACAAAGTTTCTCATCACCAGGTTAGACTGCTTACTTACTGCTTTCTCTTAATTAGAATCTGTCCTAACTTCCCAGTTAATGAATGTTTGGCTAAAACATTTTATTTGTTAAATGCGTTTTGTTGAATACCTTAAGATAAAAAGGAAAAAATTTTGAACGGTTGATTTAATAACTATACTCTTTGGCAGAAACACTTCGTTCGTTATGTTTAGATTGTTCATACTGCTCTATATTCTGTAATAGTTTGCATTTGATGCAGCGAGAGCTGTTATTTAAGCTATGTCGCTTATATTGCTTTTGAAAACTTAAAAACTTGAACTATTTGAGCCATCTGCTAAATCCATGAGATCCTCCAGGAGGCGCTCAAAGCCAGTGACGGAGTTGAGACAGTCTGAAATGCGGGCCATTTCTGATGGGGCGCGCTGTTTTAACTTTTTTAATTTTTTATTCATATTTTTTTTAAACTAACATTGGTTAAACTTATCTATCTATCTATCTATCTATCAAAGTATCAAAGTAAAACTACATACAGTATTAATACATTGTCCCCCGGATATCACAGTTAGATTAAAAAGAATACAGTTAAAAAAATTCCAATCTCCTGATTTTACACGTTTTGTTACATTTTAAATTGTTAGAGGAATTCCAGAAGCGTGCATTAAATGCATATTCTCCCATGTTTTACCAATAATTTGCAAAATAATATAATATGAACAAAATATCTTGCTAGAGAATCGTGCAATGGAGGCCTAATAATATCAGTGCTTAGAAAGATTAATCAGTCAATTTCCACTTTAACTCCATATTCCTAATATGTCTGACTACCAAGAGCAATCATTTCTACAAGCATCCTCTTTCAGAGAAAACGAGAGGACATTGCTTGCTCAAAACAGACTTATAATGGAAGTCTATGGGTTATACTTAAATTCTGTCAATAATTTAAAAATACTCTATCTTGCAAAGTCAAAATGAAGATTTGAACAATAAGAGTATGAGCCAGACATAAGCTGTTTACACAGTATTATCTGACCTTCCAACTACCAACGTTTTCTGATGTACATACGTGATGGATTGAGTCCCACATAACTGCAGTTACAAGAAAGTCTATGAACTCTGCGATTACCTGGATTACTGCATTTATTACTCACAGAATGGGGCCTGATCTTCATCCAAATCATAATAAAACATACACTTTGTGCACAACCTAATTATTCTGTATCAAATCTGAAGTAGCTGTAGTCTTCATGTCTTTATTGAATATTGCTCATTCTCAGTCCAGGGTAGGAAAGGTATGTAAACCTTTGTGCATAATGTCTTGTACAGCAGACCCCAACCCACACTGATCCTTTCACCTCCTTTAAGCTTTTGGTGGTGGTGTGTGGTCTCTTTTTACTTCTCATTTCTACTAAAATTTCCATTTTTCTCTCTATCTTCAACTTTGCCCTAGTTTTATTTAGTATCCAGATGGACCTTTGTATACTCGTGTGCTTTAACGTCATTTCTGTTCATATTAAATTTTTCAGACATTTCTGTCACTGCTTTGCTGTTACACTTGCTTCTTTGGATCTCCTTCAGTATTTCACTTATTTTATAGCTCTAATCATAGCAAGAAATCCACTTATAGGGAGAGTAGCAATAGTAGTAGTTTGTAGGCAGTTTTTGTTCTTGTGGCTTGATAAACACCCAGGTCTTTTGTAACCTCTTCTAAAGTTATGCATGTCTGAAATTCTTCTTACAAGGTCATCAAAATGTTTTCATAGGGCAATAGTTCTCATAGACAGATCTTTCTTGAGTAGAGGAAGCTCAAACTTTGTGTGCCTTTTTTAGGGTGTGGCACCTCTACAACCTACACCTCCACTCTTATCTCTTAATTGGAACATATCTTTTGGAGGAGTTGTTGGCTTGGAAGCTGACATACATTTCCAGTTTGGATAGTGATTGATCAGTATATTTTGATGAAGACATGAAAAGTACAGTTGTCTGTGTGTTGTTGTTAGGGAGATGTTTTTCAGTGTATATACTTAAAGCTTATGAGTAATTACTGCAGAGACCCAAAGAGTTAATATGTTTTCATCTCACAACTGCATGTTGGTGAAACATCTCTGTATCTCTAAATTATAGAACTTAAAAGTTTAATTTGCAAGTACTGATGATGAATTAATGAAAGCACATCTTAAAATGTTTTGCATAAAAAACCCCACAACTTTTCTTTGACTGTTCTTTGACTCAAACATTGAGTTTGTGCATTTTTGAGAATCAGATTTTCCACTCTATTCTCAGCACTGAGAAACATTGTGGTAATTACCCACAGACAGCCGATGCAGCCAACAAAGATTTGGTTCAAATCTTGCCCATTAAGTTACATTTAAAGGCAATGTGATGGTGGAAGTCCAGCAAGTTTACTATTTATCCCTGTATGTTTATTATTAAATCAAGCCTGTGATTGGTGACTCAGTAATTTCTTTCTACACCTGGCCTCAACATGAGAAGTTTAGAAGCTATGGCTTTAGGCTATGTTTCCTTTCGTAACTGTCACTATGCATTTTTAACATGTTTTGTGTTTGGAAACTCTGTGTCACAGCCCTGAAGGTGATGTAGCTTCAGGACTGAATAAATGTTTTACTGTTCTCTTTACTTGCATTTTCTGGAAGTTTACAAATATTCCTGTTCCTGTCTTAGCTGAATGGGAATTTTGTCTTTGCAGATTTATTCATGTGTTGCTGATTCCCCATCTAAAGATGAAGAGAAGGCTGTCATTGGCCACTGCTGCCCTTCTGATAATATTACTGAACACAGTAGAGGCTCAAGGTATGGTAACGCCATTAGATCTCTCTCTCTCTGTCTTTCTGTCTCTGTCTCTGTCTCTGTCTCTGTCTCTCTCTCTCTCTCTCTCTCTCTCTCTCTCCCACACTCTCCCTATTTTACTCACTTCCCATTCCCGTTTATATACCTTTCTTGCTTATTTCTCAAACCCATATGTTTTTATTCTTAATTTTTATACGTAATTGTTTTAAACTTTTCCTACCAAAAAGCTCAATAAATGCATTATTCTTATGTTAGAATATAACTGGTGTTTGACCTCTTCTTGAATTTCAGAGTACAGTAATCCCAGACAAATGTTTAGTCATGCAGGTATAAGCATATAAATCAAACAAAAACACTATCTCTTCTCATTCTTTATTTATGTTCCTTTTCTTTCATCTCAAATTCAGTTACATTGAATTGAATTCAAAATCATAGCACAAATGTTATGCACAGAAATGGTACATATTATGCACGCAAAATTTTTTTGATGAGTTAGTGGTCAGCAAGGGTATTTATCAGCAGTGACTTTAAAGAAATACCTTACACATGAGGTAATCGGTTTGGTCCTGAAAATCATCTCTACTTACAAGTCCAATCCTGTCTAATGAGTTAGTGGAACAGTCTGGTAATTTGCTCTTGGCATGCTTAAAGGGTTTTTAATTTAATGAAAAACAGAAAAAGATTAGAAAGGTAGAAGGAACTCCAAAGGTCATCCATTTACAACACTTTACTGCAGTTGTCTGCAAAACTAATTATAATTTCAAGTGAAAATATTGACTTGTAGCACCATCAGTTACATTTAGGAAAAATTCTATATGTTCTTATCTTAAGAAGGATGTGTTATGTAAGGTACCCACATGTCATCGTTTAAGTGTCATGACTACTGATTGTGGGAAAATATGCATTAGCATTTGCAGGCCAGACCTAAGCTTGATTGACTAGATACTCAGAATGGAAACATCTTTTTGTTTCCCTTGAAAGTTTTTCAGTGTGGCATCCGATGTCATATTCCATCACGAAATGGAAAGATGTAATAGAAGAGGCTGAAATTAGTCCTCAGACGGCACAAAGACAAAGAGCCTTTTTAGGCTTCTTGTGGCAATTTTTTAAAAATGCTGAGTTGCACTGTGTATGGAAAGCTAATTTGCAGTAATGTTTAATGTCAGCACATGTTGTGGAATTACTTTGGCATCTGGCCGACTTTCTCAGGAAGACTCCAACCTCCTTTCCGAGCTGCCTGGCGACAGATCAAGTCAAAAAGAATGCTGTTCTGGGTTTATTGCTATGGTCCAACTGAGGAATAGCACTGTTGTACTCCTGGTGGGACTCCTTAATCTCTAGATGGCAAAAACTTTAGTTCAACTCATTTTGTATATGTAATTTTCTCTGGAAGCTACTGACTATTTAACAGGTAATGGATTAAGCATGAAGTATGAACACAAATTGATATTCTATGTAGGTTGATCCTCAGTTTACCAAGCTTATGTGTCAAAAGCAGATACATTAAGAGGGAAGGCATGCTGCAAACAATTGGGGATGAAAACCTAAATTCACCTAAGAAGACTAAAAGCAGTAAAAAATCTCTACCTTGGACAGATTTAGAAATGAATTATTGGTTATTGGTACTAACAACACTCTTAATTATAGTTCTGGAATCCTTGGTACCCTTGGGAAGAATGGGGAAAATGGTTACACAGTGTATTTTTGGTCACTACCTTAATCTCAAACTGAATATTGTATATGAGAATATGAGAAGTCACCTTCAGTAACCTTCAAAAGTTAGTTTATTATCTGAAACTGCTGTAGTATGTCTACATTATTGTCACTACTGGAAAGTGTACCTGAGTGTTTAGGAAGTTTTAGGAACAGTCATATATTAGTTAAAATACAAATTAAAATACAAACCCTGGAAATAGTTAAGTAACTGCCACAATTAACAGGATTTTCATCCAGACGTTTTACTTCACAGCAAATAAACAAATCACAGATATGATCCTGGACAATTGTGTCTAATAGCTGAAATTCTGGCTTCAAGAAACATATCTCAAACAAATTATTTTAATTAATGCCATATTTGTTCCAGATTAAGTCCTGTTAAAAATATGGAATCACCACAAACATACCGTATTTTTCAGAGCATAAAGCGCACCGGATTATAAGACGCGATATCAACGATCGGCTGCTAACAGGTATATTTTCATACATAAAGCGCACCGGGATATAAGACGCATGAAATGAAACAAAACTCTTAAGTTCCCTCGGAAGCTCAGTTTGGTCTTTACCTGGCGCAGGGCGTCTTCTTGCTTCCTCCACTTTCGTACCATTGATTCGTTAATGTTGAATTCTCTCACAGCTGTTCTATGTCCATGTTGTACTGCGTGACTGATAGCGTTGTGTTTGAAATCCGCTTCGAAAATGAATGAATGAATGCACGTACCCTAATGCTGAAGCACATACCGTATTACTCCGCGATGCTGCGCACTACGGTTGCCGTAAGCTTTGTAACTTACCAAGGCCGTGCTAAAACATTTTGACAGGTTTATGAGCGACGTGTACCATCTACAATCGGTTCTAGGTCAGAAAGCACAACCAGAATTAATTCATACATTAGGCGCACCGCATTTTAAGGCGCACTGTCGATTTTTGAGAAAGGCGCTTTTAAGTGCGCCTTATGGTCCGAAAAATACGGTATATGGTTCAGTAACCACAGAATCAGAATTCTTGTTCTGACATAAACCCAGTTGGAAACCTGTAGTGTGATCTGAAAAGGAGGTTTGACCTCTGTGTCACCACAAATGACTTAAGAGTTCCTAAACACTCAGATGTATTAAACAACATGTAAGTGGAAACATCGTTCAGGTGTACTGTCTTAGTAAGCATGTTCTATATTCACTGATCAGCCATGCCTTTATTGTGTAGGTGTCATGCCACCAATACCCATGCTCTAAACCCTTTATGCGCGGACTCTACAAGACCTCTGAAGGTCTTGATCAGACTTGTTTGTAAAGCACATCCCGCAGCTGCTTATTCAGTTTGGGCTCTGGGTAATTTGGAGGCCAAGTAAGCTCGTTGAAATATTTTTTTCCCAAACCATTCCATTACAATTTTTGTAGAGTGGCAGGGTATTATGGGAATATTATTGCCACATAAAGGTGTACTTGGTTAACAGCAATGTTTAAGTAAGTGATATGTGTCATAGTATGAATGCCAGGACCCACCATATCCCAGCAGAACATTGCCCGGAGCATCTCCCTTCACCTGTCAGTGATTTTAAAGTTTTGGCTGATCAGTGAACTTTCTTAAGTATTCTTGTAATAAATTTAGTTTAAAAGTCTAACGGGGCATTAAGTAGGTGATCAATGAATTCAAATGTTTGAAATATAAATTCCACCAAATCCACTGTATGTTTTATTTTTGTCACATGCTGTGTAAATGCATTTTAATGGCAGATATTGTATGTCAGTTCTGTTAATAACCCAGTGAAAATTCAAACCTGGGTAAAGGCACCAAGATGATAGCCTGGAATTTGAGTGTAAAAAAGGCATTTAGTTCTTGGTTCTGGTTTTCAGAGCCAAGATTAGTCCTAATCCTAGGCCTTCTGCGGTAAAACATTTCTAAAGTACATGTCTAGGGTTAGTTCGTGACTGGACTCTGGCTTTGGAGTCACGATTGCACTCTCTCTAGAGTTTTTTTTTTACTTTTACATCATGCAAGAATACTCAACTTGATTTCTAAGAGTGAGTGAAGACTCATGATTTGGAGATGGGGCCTGTTCGGACAAGAGGGGAATCTGCTCAGGCCACTTGAGGTTGATACACCAGGTTGGTGAACCACCTTTCCAGCAACCTCCGTGATGCTGAGCTTGTTGCTTAGGTTGTTTTTTTGTCATTGTCTGCTTGTGCACTCGATGTTTTGTGAGCTCTGACTTTTCCCAACATGTATTTTAGAATGATATTCTTGGGTTCATGCACCAACTGTCAACGGCTTGCATGCATCTGTCCTGCTAATACACCACACATCTCATTTGCATGGAATTTGGCATAGCCCCTTCATGGAGAGATAACCATGACATGTAATAGGAGAAGCATTGATAAAGGATATGGGCAGTACCTCCTTTCTCCACTAATTATCTAACACAGATTCATGTAGTATAGCGACATTAGTCATGCCCGATACAGGGCCAGTAATAACGTTTACGTTTAAGTCCCCCTAGCCCAGGCAATGCCTACAACAATAATCTTCTTAACACCTACTCGCTCTTTCTCCTAGATCACACGTTTTATAGTATGCTTTCATTTAGTTTTATACGATAGATAATCTTTTCCATTTCCCATCCCTCATTCACACAGGATGTTATTTGAAGAGACGTGCATAATCTTTTCTAGTCTCAATACAGATGTAATCTTGGATATTAGACCTCTGGTATACATCTGTTAGAACATTTTCCTTTGGAAAATGCTAGCACAGACCACATGTAGAGCTCCTCTGTGGAAGAATGTCATTCTGAAATATATTATAGTCTCTGTATGTGTGGTCTCTTATGAACATGGAAACGTTTGTTTAATTCATCAAGTTGCTCCTCAACAGTTTTCTCACATACATGTGCATGACTCAGTGAGAACCAGTCATGGGAACAGCATTTTCTCTCTGTTGGTTTCATCACACTTTACTGTCTTTCTAAAGATGGTTACTTATTATTGATAATTAATGTATGGTGTACACTCTCCTCTGTACTCTTCATTGTCACGCATTGTCTCGTCATCCTCACACCATCTTCTGTAAAGTCACTTGTTGAAAAGGAAGTACACAAGAGTCTTTCACGACAAATTGTGTATTCTTTTTAATGGTTTGCAATGGATGAAATACTGGATTGATACACTGTTTAAAAAGCCTTGTCGAAATATGTATATATACATGCACTGTATATATAACATATGGTTTTTTTTGAAAGAGTCATTTTGACACGATTGGGCAATTCCATTGTATAATCAAAGTCCTGGGAATGAAAGTGTTACATTGTTATGAGTTTGATCACATTTTACTGGGAGCTGAATGGGCATGCTTTGTATTGATTGCATATAGCATGTACTAGATGGTCCACTCAATGTCTCCTGCACTGGGGTATGGCAGATGTACTGTTCAGAATGAAGTATGTTCAGTCTTCTTGCTTGAGCTGCTGACCAAAGTTTTGGGTTGAGCAACTCAAGAAAAGGCCATTTTCTTTAAAATGGCTTCTCACACCTTTACCCTTTTGTGTTGTTAGCAATTCCACTATGTCGGTTTCTTCGTCCTGCCCAACAGTGAACGAGTGAACTTCAGTGATGAAGTGTTTGTTGTTGGGATTGTTGTTGAGATATTTATTCTTTATTATGTTTTTTTTTTGTTTATGTGGTTGGTGCCTTTGCTAACATTTGACTTCTGTTTGCAGTGGAGCCTCCATCAGACTTGAAATTTAAAATCCTAAATGAGCACACAGTGCAAATGTCATGGAGGAGGTCATCCTCTCAGATACAAGGTTATAGAATACAAGTAACATCAGACATTGGTAAGTGATCAAGGCTGCCCGCCGATGCCAAAATAATATGCCCTTCTGGTTTACATTCTATTCTTGACAATTCCTTTGTGTCTTGTTTCCAGATGATTTGAAAGACTTTACTCTGCCGGCCACGGCGACAAGCACAAATATTACAGACCTTACTCCCGACATTGATTACTCTGTGTCAATCAACTCTTATAATGATGTAGATGAAAGCATACCCATATTTGGCCAATTAACAAGTAAGTGTAATCTCATACATTTCTGTGTACCTCCAAATTCTGTTAACTGAGAATGTAAGAGAGTTCAATGTAAAAGAAGTGCTTTCATGACTAATACTCCATTTTTGTGTTTCAGTTCAATCCAGTAATGTGAGTGGAACAACAAGGAAACCATCAGCTGCCATAAGTAAGTGTGTCTACATCCTTAATTAACAATAACTTTTTCTTTCTATCGAGTGGATTCATGTGGCTGAATATTTTCTGCTGAATGAAGCACTCTCCTGTAGCTATCACTTTCTCCATTTGCTTTAGTTTTTTTGGTTAATTTTTTTAATGAATTCAGTCCAAGTGGATTTTTTTGTATATTCTTGACTTATGAAATTTGAATAAGTTTATTGGAGGTCCAAATTGGCAAGGACAGCTGTGGGATTTGTGATGAAAATGGCCCAGAGGACTGACCTCAACATATTTACTAATGACTCATGCCGTTGTTTCAATAGACCCATTCATAGTTCTTCAATTCATTTACTGTTAGTTTGAGAACGCTCCCAGAGAGATGAGTTACCGGAACATTTGTATAAACATACATTTTAGGGATTTATTATTTCCTTCTAGGAAGTACACAATATATCCACATTGCTTGCCTGAATAATTCATAATTCTACAAGAAACAGCTATTTCCATTTTTATTACATTTATCCACAGGCCAGCAGTTCTTGTGACTCATGAGACAAAAGCGTTGTCTTTATCTCTATACTATAGCCCTAGTAGTACTATATATTACTATATATTAGGCATGATTTTGCAGGACTGAGAGATTAAGTGCTGTACCTCATCCTTTTACTTTTCTCCTCTGCCTCCCCTCATCCTGATATCAGAGTGCTCAGTGAGTGCAATAGCAGACCTGGTTTTCCTGGTGGATGGCTCCTGGAGTGTTGGAAGGGAAAACTTCAAATTTATCCGCAGTTTCATTGGGGCCATGGCAGGAGCCTTTGATATAGGAGAGGACAAGACCAGGGTGGCTGTAGTTCAGTACAGCACAGATACCAGAACTGAGTTCAACCTGAATCAGTACTTCAAACGAGCAGAACTTCTGCAGGCCATCCGCAACCTTCCCTACAAAGGGGGTAACACCATGACAGGTATGTGAGAGAAACCTTCATAATTGGTTGATTCCTCTTCTAGCTTTTTCATGACAAATCTTTACAACCCTTAGTCTTTGATTTTTTTTTGTTAATGTTTATACCAGGTGAAGCCATTGACTATCTGGTGAAAAAAATTTTCATTGAGGCGGCTGGATCCAGGAAAAGTTTCCCCAAAGTGGCTGTGATCATCACAGATGGAAAATCACAAGACCCGGTAGATGAGTATGCCAGAAGACTGCGCAATATAGGAGTGGAAGTTTTTGTTCTGGGTATGTTCCAGTCTTTGTAGAGTTATTAGCATGTTATATTGGATTTTATCTGTTTTCAAGGAACTCTTAATAAAATGGACCTGTTGTCCAATTACTCTTAATAAAATGTTACTTTTACCTTGAATTACATTGCATTGGATTTAATGTGCCTGTTTCTTTCTTGCTCAGGTATTAAAGATGCACATGAGGATGAAATAAGAGAAATAGCTTCTACTCCTTACAGTAAACATGTATACAGTGTGGTAAATTTTGACTTAATTACGGAAGTACAGCAGCAACTTATAACCGAGGTGTGTGCTGGTGTGGAGGACCAGCTCAGTTCCCTTGCGAGTGGAGAAGAAGGTATATCAGCCTCATTCATCTTTACAAAGCCATTGTTTTGTTGATTTTCATTTGACCTACATGCCTTCACAACTGCCTAATAAAACAATGTATTTCTGTAGTTATTGAACCAGCCTCAAACCTTCAGGTGATCGAAATCTCCTCCAAGTCCATGAGAGTGACATGGGATGCATCTCCAGGTTATGTCACAGGCTACAAACTGCAGTTCATGCCCATGCTTGCTGGCAGCAAGAGACAGGAGTTGTACACAGGCCCCACTCAGACCTCAGTGAATGTCAGGGACCTGTCCCCTGAAACGGAATATGAGATCAGTTTGTTTTCCCTTAAAGGCCTTACCCCAAGTGAGCCAGTTATGGCCATGGAGAAGACCCAACCTGTCAAAGTATCATTGGGTAAGGTCAAACTTCAAACCTTTGCTAAAGCCACGGTAATGTCATGATGAAGATCCTTCTACAGATTTTTAAAAAGTGTTTTTTCCTTTTACAGACTGTTCTCTGGATGTGAATATTCAAGCTGACATTGTCCTGCTGGTTGATGGTTCATACAGCATAGGATTGGCGAACTTTGCTAAAGTGAGAGCCTTCCTCGAGGTGCTGGTCAATTCCTTTGACATTGGTCCTCAAAAAGTGCAGATCAGCTTGGTGCAGTATAGCAGAGACCCTCACACTGAGTTTGCCCTCAACAAGCACCATGACAGCGCTGCAGTAGTGAAAGCCATTCGTACATTCCCCTACCGAGGTGGCTCCACTAACACTGGCAAGGCTATGACCTATGTCAGGGAGAAGATCTTTGTGTCAAGTCGTGGTGCCCGGGACAGTGTCCCACGAATCATGGTGCTCATCACCGATGGCAAGTCCTCAGACTCCTTCAAAGACCCTGCCGCTAACCTGAGGACCTCAGATGTGGAGATCTTTGCTGTGGGAGTTAAGGATGCCGTGAGGTCAGAGTTGGAGGCTATCGCCAACCCCCCTGCTGACAATCATGTGTTTGAGGTGGAGGACTTTGATGCTTTTGAGAGGATCTCCAAGGAACTCACCCAGTCAATCTGCCTCAGGATTGAGCAGGAACTCCTAAACATCAAGAAGAAAAGTAAGGAATCCTCAGTTTCACTTTAATATTGTTTACATTAAAAATCCTTAATTAAAGAACCTAATATTAAGCATTCCATTTCGTCTCAGTAGACCAATTTCCTGATTATTGAGCAAGGTTTCAATGAAAGTCAAAATTTCTTAAGAAATAAACAGTCTTCTTCGTATTTATTCAGAACAGAACTTTTCTTAAATATGTTTATATTTTGGAGCATTCTTATTTTGTCCAGCTTTTTCCATTTCACTAGAGAAGTGATCCATAATGATCATGTCATCTTGAATATTACAACATATCAAAAATCCATGACTAACTTTGTAACTTTCTTTCAGGTTTGGTTCCACCAAGGTCCTTAACATTCTCAGAAGTTACGTCAAGAAGTTTCAGGGCCACTTGGATCTCTGACACTGCAGATGTACTGGCATACCTGGTGCGTTTCCGGCCAACGTCTGATATAGCCGGAGACTATATCTCTCTGTATGTGCCTGCTGAAACCACCACTGCAGTCTTGCCTTATCTCACCCCACTCACCACCTACGATGTTGATGTCATTGCCCAGTATGATACAGGAGACAGCTTTCCATTATCAGGACAAGAGACCACTTTAGAAGGTAATGGCTTACATCTGTGTTGCTGTCTGTGCAATAAGGAAACATCAGAATGAAGTTCAAACCAGAAACATGTCTGTAAATAACTCACAATTTCTCCAATACAGAACAAGGTACAGTCAGTAATCTCAGAGTGACGGAGGAGACAACTGACAGTTTCAGAGTGTCTTGGAAGGCAGCTCCAGGGTCTGTTCTGCAATATAGACTGTTCTACGAGCCTGTGGATGGTGGAGACAAACTAGAGGCAGAAACTGATGGCAGTCAAACCACTATTGTACTACAGGAGCTGTTTCCAATCACTGCCTATCATGTGACTGTTGTTCCTGAATATGCGTCTGGCAACGGGGCACCAATGGTTACTCGAGGCACCACCAAAGAAGGTCAGCACCGAATATCCTGTTGATTTCAAAGAACTGTTTACTAGTAACATATTTGAATATGTTCGTGTCTTTTTTGTAGTACAATCTTTTAATGAGTGCTTAATTTATTTACTCTTAGATGGATTATATACCCAGAAATGTTTCTGTGAATTGGGAAAAAATATTCAGACTCATGTCGACGCTTGTCAACAAATTTTGTTTCAGTTAAGGGCTCACCACGCAATCTGAGGGTTTCCGAAGAGACAGAATCCACAATGAAGCTCTCATGGCAGGCTGCTCCTGGCAATGTGCTTCAGTACCACATAGCCTATAAGCCAGAAGTTGGAGAGAGACAGGAGATTTCTGTTAGAGGAGACTCCACGGATGCTGTGCTGCAAAACCTGCTGCCAGACACAGAATACGAGCTGTTTGTTAGTGCCAACTACGCTTCTGGGTTGGGAGATCCACTCCTGGGACAAGGCACCACATTGGAAGGTATGTGCTGACAAGGTTACTGTGTGCTTGGAAGCCTGTCAACAGTGTTTATGGTGTGCAATTTCTTGATTAGATGTTGATTAAAAAGGGCATTATGGCAGCACTGGCTCCATACGCACAGGTTATGTTGAATGCTGATGTGTGTAAATAGCTATGGAAAAGCTTTAGCACAGGTTGAATATGAAACTCACACCTATTGGCATTAACTGACATAGCATGGAGGAATCACTAACCTTATAAAGTGAGATGAGAATGCTCTGCTGAGAAAAACTCTGGATTGGACAACCTGTTTAGACATAGTTGTATCTTTCCACGTCTCTTTGAAAAAATTCATCACCTTATTTGGGTTGGGGAAGGTCACAAGGGATTGCTGTCAGACTGAAAAACCAAATATTGAGTGATGGGGGCATCTGTTTCTACTATACAGCAGTACTCTGTGGAATTAGGTTATGTCCAGGGTCGAGTAAGGTCTAGTCTTGGCAGCTTCTTTGTTTAGGGCCATAGAAGAGTGTCAGCCCCTTATTCGTCATGTGTGACTCAGCACGGGTGATGGAGACTAAATCTGTTTCGCTGATCAAGGGCTTTTCCCTGCTTGCCCCCTGGGATTTCCTATAGTGCAGCTCTGCATATGTTCAACCATGAATGTGGTAAAAGGCCAAATAAAGAGAGTACTTTACTGATGTTAGATTACAGACAGATGTTCATGTAGTCAGCATGTCATTAGGCTGCCTGGAACTGGCTGGAGAAGAGACAAACTAAGCATAATGAAAAGGTGAGCATGCAGTGGTACACATCCCTGACAGCAGGTATTAAATAACTTTGATGGCGAAACATTCTGCTTGGGCTTGCTTAGCCTGATGGCAGCTAACTGGTGAGAGTTAAGAGGAAATGTGCACATTTTTTGTGGTTTGCTGGGAGTTGTTTAGGGGTTTGGTTTATAACTGAAGAGATTTCAATGAAAGACATTAGTTAATTGTTTTCACGTGCTTAAGCCTGTCCTCTTGTGCCCTTTTTCATAACGTTTGTTTGCCTCATCTACAGTGGTGTTGGAAAGTTTGTGACGCCTTTAGAATGTTTTATATTTCTGCATAAATATGACTTAAAACATCATCAGTTTTTTAAGTCCTAAGAGTAGATAAAGAAAACCCAGTTAAACAAATGAGACAAAAATATTGTATTTAGTCATTTATTTATTGAGGATAATGATCCAATATTACATGTTAGTGAGTGGCAAAAGTATGTGAACCTCTAGGATTAGCAGATAATTTGAAGGTGAAATTAGAGTCAGGTGTTTTCAATAACTGGGATGACAATCAGGTGTGAGTGGGCACCCTGTTTCAGTTAAAGAACAGGGATCTATCATAGTCTGCTCTTCACAACACATGTTTGTAGAAGTGTATCATGGGACAAACAAAGGAGATTTCTGAGGACCTCAGAAAGAGTTGTTGATGCTCATCCGTCTGGAAAACTTTACAAAACCATCTCTAAAGAGCTTGGACTCCACCGTCCGCATCCACAGTCAAACAGATTGTGTACAAATGGACGAAATTCAAGACCATTGTTACCCTCCCCAGGAGTGGTTGAAGAACAAAGATCACTCCAAGAGCAAGGCGTGTAATAGTTGGTGAGGTCACAAAGGGCCCCAGGATAACTTCTAAGCAACTGAAGGCCTCTCTCACATTGGCTAATGTTAATGTTCATGAGTCCACCATCAGAAGAAGACTGAACAACAATGGTGTGCATGGCAGGGTTGCAAAGAGAAAGCTACTGCTCTCCAAAAAGAACATTGCTGCTCGTCTGCAGTTTGATAAAGATCACGTGGACAAGCCAGAAGGCTATTGGAAGAGTGATTTGTGGACAGATGAGACCAAAACAAAACTTTAAAAGCATTATGTTTGGAGAAATGAAAACACTGCATTCCAGCATAAGAACCTTATCACATCTGTGAAACATGGTGGTGGTGGTATCATAGTTTGGGCCTGTTTTGCTGCATCTGGGCCAGGATGGCTTGCCATCATTGATGGAACAATGAATTCTGAATAATATCAGAGAATTCTAAAGGAAAATGTCAGGACATGTGTCTATGAACTGAATCTCAAGAGAAGATGGGTCATGCAGCAAGACAATGACCTATAAAGTCATTCTACCAAAGAATGGTAAAAGAAGAATACAGTTAATATTGTGGAATGGCCAAGTCAAAGTCCTGACCTTAATCCAATCGAAAAGTTGTGGAAGGACCTGAAGTGAGCAGTTAATGTGAGGAAACCCACCAACATCCCAGAGCTGAAGCTGTTCTGTATGGAGGAATGGGATAAAATTCCTCCAAGCCGGTGTGCAGGACTGATCAACAGTTACAGGAAACGTTTAGTTGCAGTTATTGCTGCACAGGGGGGGTCACACCAGATACTGAAAGCAAAGGTTCACATACTTTTGCCACTAACTAATATGTAATATTGGATCATTTTCCTCGATAAATAAACAAACAAGTATAATATGTTTGTCTCATTTGTTTAACTGAGTTCTCTTTAACTTTTAGGATTTTAGGACTTGTGTGAAAATCTGATGATGTTTTAGGTCATATTTATGAAGAAATATAGAAAATTCTAAAGGGTTCACAAACTGTCAAGCACCACTGTAGTTAGAGGATTACTCTGAATTCAAACCAATCAAACAGCATTTTCACATCCAATGAATTCCAGTGCAACTGAAGGTAATACAAAATCATTAAGTACAGTGAATAATTTTTTCATTTTGTCCTCACCTAGATACTCCTAGTTCAGTTCTATTAAGGACATTTATTTTCATGGAATTACTGGATTTCCTGGTTTCTCGATCAGTGCATATTTTCACAGTTAGTTGCAGTTACATCAATTCATGCCGATTCAGCATAGAATGCTTCCCACACAGACCAAGTCAAAAGATCATTTCTCTCTGATGACATGCTGTCTCCAGACAAATCCCCATGTAGCTCTAGTCATGGCGGTGGACATAGCTTTCTTTGTCTCATGCTCACCATAGGCTTCCAGAAGTCCTATGTGGGAGGCAAAAGTTTAAAACAATTTAGGAGGAAACCCCGAGGGAGAGCACGTGAGGCCATCTATGGGACAGGGTGGGTGTACAAAGAATCCTAATATTCCTTGGACACCTGTGGAGAACTCGTGTTATAGGCTTGTTGTGGAGGAACATTTATAGGTACCACCGACTGCTCATACAAATAAGCACTGTTACCAAATGGCAGTGGTGAAAGAGTGTAAAATATTAGCAAACCATTACTCTTCCTGGCATGTTCAGATTATGTATTAAGCTATGAAGAAATGCCAGTGCATTTGGAAGTAGCTGTTTAATAGAACAGAGTGTGCTGCATTGTCTGAATGTTATTGTTATCCATAAATGCAGTGCAGTTTTGAAATCTTTATCAGTTTGTGTTTGTGGTTTACTAAAAAGCAATGTTTTAAATATGGAGAACTGTATTCTATTTTTAAATTGGTTTAAGTATTTAATTTGTTAATATAATGATCTGGTCTACACAATACAGGTTGGGCGAACAAAGGAGTCTTTCTGTTTGTAATTATTTTGGATTGCAGGTTACTTAGGTTATGTAACACATTTAGGCTGGAAAACAAAATCTTATATACATATAAAGACAGGGTAAAAATACATAATGAAGAGCCTTTCCATGGATTCAGTTTAGTCTTCTCGCACTACTGTTGTATGGAAAATGGGCTGTGGTTGTGTAGACGTTTGCCAGGTGTTGCCCGCAAACCAGGGCTGTCTGATTTTCTTCTGTATACTGGACTCCAGGAATGAGAGAGACAAACTAAATGAGAAGGAGTCTCATGGACCTCTGCCTGGATCTGTACTTAAAATTGAAGCAGATTGAAGCAGAACTTGCTAAATGTCAGTGTATTTAGTAGTATTTAGTTCAACCTTGGGTTCTTTGTTGAGCTGTTCTCTAAAATCTGGAAGTGATCTGTCTGATTTAGTACTAAATATCTTTACCCAGCTTCTTGATATGCCGTGATATTGCTGTGGAAGTCTGTGCTTCATCTGTGCTCATTATAAATATTAGATTTATGGACTGCACTTCCAGAGAGTTCCAGTTGGATTACAGCTAATCCAGACCTCTTGGCAGGCTTATGTACACATCAGTTATTTGTGTGGATTGTTTGGGCTTTAACCTTTCAGGCTTTAAGCCATGTAACAGAAGGGATCTGCTGTGTTAAATGCCATGCTGTGTTCTTATTGGTTCTCATAAATCAGGGTGAGCAGGAGCCCTAAATGAGGCTAGGGAGGCCTGCTTTTTACTGTTTGTGGGGGAAGTGCATTGTGACCTAGAGGAAGAAACAAAAAGTTGCTTAAAACAGATCGCAACAACTCTAAAAATGAATCTTATGCTTGATCGTGTCCACAACAGTCTCACTATTAAAATTGCGTTTTCATGTTGCAAATGAGATTCCAGCATGCACAAGTTCAGTAGTAATGTGCTTTAGCTGTTAGTTCTTTCTACATATTGTTCACAATGATAGGACTATTGTCTGCTGTAGTCATTAGCATGAACTCAGGTCTCTGCTGACTACTGGTGACGTCAGAAATCTGAACTTGGATGTGTAGAAATATTTGGATCAAGTCACATTGGCAGCTGCTGTTGCTATTGTTGCTGTTGCACATTATATCTGTGGACTTTTTTCAGGAACCTGAAATTTACTAGCATTGCCTTATAGAAATCCTTGCATCCCTCAATGGAATAATTTAAGAAAGCCAATACAATGTCATATTATGAATGCAAATAATTTGTTGTAAGACATCAAATGGCCTGCAGCTGACTTAGTGTCCAAACTGAATACCACCCTTGGCAAAAAATTATGCAATCACCACAACTTTAAGATGTTCATCCAGCTTTTTTATTTCATAGCAAATAAACCAATCACAGATATGACACCAAACAATTTAATTGTTGAATATTCTGGATTTGTGAAGCATACAAATTACAGAAATTAAATTAAATAATTTTTATTAGTAGAACATTTTTTCCAGATCATGTAGAGGTGAAAAAAAAACATTGAATCACCCAGTGATGTGGAAAAAATATGGAATCATCAGCCAGAAAAACCCACCCACAATTTGTGCACCTATTCAGTTTTTTATGATGGTCTGAATTCTTTAAGACAAAGGCTGTTATCATTCAACAGAATATGAAAGTGTCCAATACCAGATGTAATGATCTCCCCTGGTCCATTAGATGACATGCAACCCCATATCATAAAAATGAGGGAAATTTGCTTTCAGGGCAGTCATCCTTATGTGGTAGGTTAGAACAGCTCTAGACAAGAAATCCATCATCATCTCCTTGGCCAACACAGATTCATCAATAAATATCACTTTCAATGAGTCACCCATACTCCATGATTGCTTCTTAGCTCACTGTCACCTTGTGTTCTTCTGTTTATGTGTTAACGGTGGTTTTCGTTTGACTTTTCAAGAAATCCCAGTTCATGCAGCCAATTTCTTATAGTTCTGCCACAAATCATTGTCAAAGCATATTGCTTTCAGTTTCCTTCCCTGACACTTTGACGTCTTACTTGGTCTACCTGTGTGTTTTCCTTTCATAACGTTCTCATTTTATTTATACTTGCACCAAATTTTAGACACAACTGACTAGAAACAACCACCATCTTTTGCCATGCTCCATCTTGGATTTCCTTCTTGAAGGAGTTATATAATCCTTGTTTCAGTTAGCCAAGTCCCAACAGCTTGTTAAGGTCTATAAGACCAATTTGCATTTTTCGACTTGTGGCAGTATTTGTTTTAGAAATGCAAATGACAAGGTAATTCTATAGAAATCACTCCTCCTTAATATACTATATTTTCCCTCCCTCAGACCCTTCCATTAACAGTTAGCTGAGAAACCTGGAGTGGGAATGGGTTTTATTGGAAGAGTGAAAAAAGCTTTTGTTGAAGCTTTTTTCCGTCCTTCAAGAAATTCTAGGGACAGTGATTAGTGTGATTATAAATGTGAAGGGTGAAGCTGATTTAGAAATAACAATATATTTGTGCTATCTGAGATATTTCTGTGCATACATTCTTTCAGAGTGAACAACCTGTAATATTACCAAGATTTATATATAACTTCCACAATGACAATAAAATGTGCTTTATTACAGTAAATTATAATGTTGCAACTCACCTAAGCCCATTTGGTACCTTAGGCAAAATTCACCCAGTCCTTAAACAGAACTAACAATGTACATCAGTTATAGTGAAATGACTCACCAAGGAAGGTATGTTGGTTATAAACAGATGGAAGGCTGATGTCTGGCAGAGCTATTTGGATGATGGTGAAGTAGGTTCTATTTCTCGTGATTAGACCAGCAGTGTATAAGTAAAACGTCTTTTCTGTAAATCCATGTCTGAATGAATCAGTGTTACTATTACTCCATATCAGCACTACAAATTACTTGGTGAAAACCACAGCTCTAAACAGTTTATCTGTTTTCTTGAGTTAATTGAAAAACGACTGTTAAACAACTGTAGATTTATTGACCTAACAATTGCTGCAGCACCTTCTTTTCGAGTTTATGTCATTTAGTGCAAAACTGAACTGCATCGGTGCTTGTAACTGACTCCAATTCCCACTGCCTGTAGTTGGGAAATCAGTTTCTTTTGAGACTTCTTTGAGACTTTTAAATATCTTTGGTGTCAAAACCACTGAAGGAACTTTTTTCCCTGTGAAGGTTTTTAAAAATATATTTTCCAATCGTCTAGCATCTAGCATCCAATCATCTGCTCCTCCTTCACAGTTCTGGGCTCTCCTGAAAACCTGGAAACCAAAGATGTCACAGAATCCAGCTTTGCCGTTTCCTGGACTCCAGCACCTGGCAAGGTCCATCGTTACCGGGTCTCCTGGAATTCCCTGTTCACCAATGAAGCCGGTCAGACAACAGTGCCTGGTGATGTCACCACCACCGTGCTGGAGAGGCTGACACCAGAGACACGTTACAAGGTTTCTGTCTACGCGTCCTACGGCCGTGGAGAAGGAGAACCTCTGATGGGAGCGGAAACCACAGATGGTAAGTTCATTCCCACCTGCGTAATGCATTCAGCAGAGGAGTACTCCTCATTACATCCCCTCACCCCCTGTCTGAGTGGGGCCCCACTTCCTGAGCTTACCTCAGACTTGACCCAAAGAGAAAAGATTAAGATGCTGTGTTTGTCCTGAATGGAATATGAATGTGAATTGCATGTAGAACGTTTTTCTCTAATGTCTTTGGTAAAACACACTTTTTTCCCAATTTAATGTTGGCCAAAAAGTATCTGTAAGGCTGAAGTATCCCAGAGTCTTCTTTTTGTAGGAAATCTTTATATTTTTGGCAGTCTGACAGATGAAATTCCTTTCATTTTGCAAAACAACAATAGTCTGATGTGTTTCTTGAGCAAGTTCTCTCATTTTGACCATTTTGAACATTAGAAATGCAAATGCACTACATACCTTCCCATGCAGGAAAAAAAACAATGTGATTCAAGCAATGCATCCCATCATTACTCCTTTGTGTTTAGTGGTCAGTCACTGTGAAGGTGGGCAGAGAATTCAGATTTCAGAGAATTCAGACTGTTTCAGAGTGACCTTTTTTCCTACCCCTCCTGAAAAATACTTATCTGGCCAACCCTAGGCTTGTAAAAAAAACAATGCCAGCAAAAACAAGAAAGAGAAATAGCTTATTTTAGGCAGTTGTATGCCACCTTCTCAAGTGTAATACTTGTAAGTTTGTTTAGTCAGCTGATCCTCTTTTTCTAATGCATGTAACCGACATTACATCTAGTGGTATACAGGTGAAAAGGCCTTAAAACACAAACTTCAGTCTTATCAGTGCAGTGGAGTGATGATTCCTTTCACACATTTAGGAATAGCACCATTCTTGCTGGCATTCATCTTCAAATTGGCACCAGAATACCCACTGTGTTCATTCATGTGTATTACTGGTGTAAGGCAATGTGAACCACTGATGTTATATCTCAAAATATATCAATTGAGTTCCTTATATATAATATATATATATATATATATATATATATATATATATATATATAATATATATATATATATATATCTAATATAATATATATATATATTATATATAACAATATAAGGAACTCAATTTTGAGGGATTTCAAGCTCCTGGTCAAAACAAACAAATGTTTTAAAACAAGAACATTTTGTTTGTGTTGTGTTTTGTCATGTGTTTACTGATTTCTGCTGAATCAACCAGCCACCATTTAAGTTTTAACACTGGGGGCCAGTGTTTTTAATGTCTATTCTCACTAGTCACTTTTTTCCCACTTTCAAATCCAGCACCTTCCCAGTAACATATCGTGTGTGTTTGGGTCAGACTGCACTCTCAAAATCTTGGAAGGTGTACTTTCCATCCATAAAACACTGACTTTGGAAAAGCATTCATCTCAGTCTGAAAGTGTTCCGTGAATCATTTTAAGGCCCCGTTGTTTCACTTGGCTTTTTTTTTTGTTCTAGTAGCCTGGTGTCACAGCATGGAAAGATCGTATTGTGGGCAAGGTCTGAATATACATGTTTGACTTGACACACAAGCTGATGGATCTGTTCTCACTAGACCAAGCTATAGCTATTTTAGCTGGATGGCGTTAACTGTGGCAGATGTGTTTTCACAAGAAACGTAGTTTTGTTTTCCAGACCTTTCACACTCCACTGAAGATAAAATCTCTTTTTGTTGTATTATATTCAAATGCTGCCACATACTTGACTGAATATTGGAATTATTTCAAATAATTTGGCATTAAGTTGAATTATTTCCTTGTGTTTCCCCTAGTTTCAGCTGTAGCAAGAGCTATTGCTGTAAGTGAGGAGACAGAGAGGAGCATGCGGGCAACATGGCAGCCAGCACCAGGCAACGTTGTTAATTATAGGGTGACGTACAAGCCTCAAGATGGAGCACGACCAATGGTCACCAAAACCTCAGGTGGCACTACCACAGTCGTTCTGCGGCGCCTACAGCCCATTACCACCTATGATATCATAGTGGTTCCTGTCTACAAGCATGGGGATGGAAAAGCAAGGCAAGGAGCTGGAACCACATGTAAGTTCATTTTTACATTAGTATACAGTGGTGCCTGAAAGTTCGTGAACGCTTTAGAATATTTTATATTTCTGCAAAAGTATGACCTCAAACATCATCATACGTAAAACTAGATAAGTAAGTCCTAAAAGTAGATATGGAGTACCCAATTAAAGAAATTAGAAAAAAAATATTGTACTTGGTTATTTGTTTAAGGAAGAAAATGTTTCAATAGTACATATCTGTAAGTGGCAAAATTGTGTCAATTGTGGCTTTCATTATCTGGTGTGACCTCCTTGTGCAGCAATGACTACAACTAAATGTATCTAGTAAGTGATGATCAGTTCTGCACATGGCCTCGTGGGAATTTTAGCTCACTCCTTGGTGGGTGTCGTCACATGAACTGATTTCCCAACATTTTTGTTGGTTTAAGGACAGAACTTTGACTTGACTAAACCCATTTAACTTCATTCTTCTTTAACCATTCTTTGGTGGAATGACTTGTGCACATAGGGCTGCTGCCTTGCTTCATGACCCACAATCTCTTTTGATATTCAGTTCATGGACAGATGTCCTGACATTTCCCTATAAAAGTTGCTGGTATCATTCATGTTTCATTTTCCAAGCAATGCTCTTGAATGAGTGATCTTTGTTGGTCAGCTGGGTAACAATAGTCTTGAATTTCCTTAAAAAGTAGTCATTTTAAAGTAGCTAGATAATGTAGTAGATTGTTGTTCCTGATGGTCATCTACATCTCACTAAAATCTTAATTTGCACAATCTTATTTTGGATCTAATTTGCAATTAGTAGAAACAACAACCTTGATTGTGTGTGCTTTGTAAATGCATAAACTTTTATTGTCATACTTGCACAAATTTCTTGTCATTGTTAATGCAAATACATATTATTCAGCTAGGATTCTCACTGGTCGCAAGATCTATTTCAGGAATGTTGGCTGAAGCATTTTCTTCTGAAATGCCACAATTTTACAACTCCGTTTATGGTTTCAGTGTCACCATATAAAGGTCCACGAAACTTGCAAACATCTGAGCCCACTAAGACCAGCTTCAGGGTGACATGGGACCATGCTCCTGGAGATGTAAAGGGATATAAGGTGACTTTCCACCCTATTGGAGATGAAGTGGACTTGGGACAACTCGTAGTCGGTCCTTTTGACAACACTGTTGTTTTGGAGGAGCTCAGGTAGGTGTTATTAAATCTTTCCATGTAGTGTTGATACATTTTTCATTGTTGATGAAAAGATAGTTATGTTTGCTTGAATAAAGACATTTCTAAATTACAGAGCTGGCACCAAGTACACAGTGAGTGTGTTTGGAGTGTTTGATGGAGGAGAGAGTATGCCCTTGGCTGGAGAAGAAAAGACCACTCTCTCTGATGAGCCTAATACCCCAACCATTCAGGCATCAGGTAGTGTAATCTTGCAGCCCAGTAAGTTTTTACACGATCCCTGAAGTAGAGCCAGTGGGAATGAGGTTTAGCTTTGAATCCTGAAACTGTTTGATCAATCCTAATAGTCAATCATAAGTATCACCAAGGCAATGGCGAGCAGTGTTCTAGTAGTCTTCGCTGTACACATTGAAGAGTGTCTTATGTATGGCATTGTAAATCCATTGAGTTACAAAGACAAACTGTCAGCACTTAGATGAGTGACTGCACATGCCTTTCCCTTTGACTAACTGTATCACGAAAGACTGAACTCAACTACTATTCCAAATGGTGACTTCATCTTGGACTGCTGTTGGGTTTAGAAGCAGAGTTTATCTTCTCTTCTCTCTCACTGTTCTACCACAAAGTGAGAGAAGTGCATGTGTGTATTTGTGAGAGAATAAGACTGAGAAGAGGGAAAAATCTGATATGCACAATGAAAGTTGTGAGCTTGAATTGGTGAACTCACTCTGGAACGTGGCTTCTAATTGGGAGCAGATCCAGAGACTAAGCTCTACTGGCCCATATCATTTGTGGTGTAAGTTAAGATGGACCGAGGGAAATCCTTAGGCTTCACAAAGGCATTCAGACAATAATATACACTGCGTGTGAGTGTGAGAGTCAAAGGTAAGGAAAGCATATGCTAGCAAAATACATATCTACTTACTTTCTAATACAAGCAATGTAGTTGTTAGAAGACGTCAGTTCAGTCCTGCTAGTAGTATGATGGCAGACAAGGCATTCACATCTCTTTTAACAACAACAGCACATAAGAATCAGCACGCGATGTAAGGTATTATGAGAATGCCAATGTTTATATGCTCACCTGTGCTGTATTTTACTGCTGAACACATGATCGTGCCAATTAAATCATGCCACTACCTAGACGTAGCTGAAGAGATTAAAGCAGACCATTTGTCTGCACATGTTGTAATTCCAGAGTATACGTGAAACACTCAGTCCATCTGTAACTGGATCGCGTAAGTGCCAACCTTACATCACTTATCAGGTGCATCAGAGAAATGGTCTGTCAGCTGCCTGTGGTAACAGTTTAAATTACAGGTTGAAATACAAAATGTAACCTTCTTCTATCAAAAAATATTACGCATAAAATTCTTTGATTGTTTGATTCTTTGATGCAGTCGTACTGTGTCATGCACCTGGGGGTGTGATTTATTTATTTTAAAGGCAGACCATAAACATATATGTATATATTTATCACATAAATATTTATCACATTCAGCTCTTTCATTATTTTTGCTAACACAAATGTGTACTTGTACTCAATGGTGGACCGGGGTACAGAATGTATATAATAAGTACTGTATAGGTACTGCTACTAAAATATTACCCCAGGGGAAGTAATACTCTGCTTCAGTTTCCACTTAAAGTACAAAATTACTTGCATTTAAATTTAACGTTACATCACAAGACAAAGGCCAGTCATTTTATATGTACAGTACTGTGCAAATGTTTTATTAGATTATGTATATTAGAAATGTTAGATTAGATATACAATTGTTTTAGCAACAGTGTGATGACCACATATCATTATTTATCTGTCTCTTTATTAGAATACAACCAGAATATATACGAAATTTGTATGTGCTATTAAAAAGCGGAAATAAAAAATTGGAAAACTGAAGAAAAACAGCTTCTATAGACTACAGTGGCAAGTATTTAGTGTGTCCTCCCGTTACAACTCAGCAGTAGCAGCATCTGGCAGCTTCAGTGGGATGTCAATTTGGCCCTTCTACAGTTAGATCAGGAATGGACTTTTTGGGACTTCAAGAGTCAAGAAATCTCTGTCATTAGGGGAACAGCATGAAAAAGCTAAGACATGATAAAGCACACAGAGACTGGAATGAAGATCAGTAGAAGAAGAGTATCACGGCGTGACTTATCTAAGTTTTGAAATTTTTGGCTCAAAGCGTCGACAATATGTTATGTATGGTCATTATACCATAGCTAAGACTTTTGCACACTACTGTAGCCATATTTGGCTTGTGTGAAGTGGTACAAAGTGGTATAAAGTAAAAATAAATTAGTGAACTACAAAATTCATAAGTTCATAAATTTTGTGGAGTCATTTTCCTTTAAATTGTAGTGTAAGTGTTATAGTGCTGTACTGTACTTGCTTATGTTGCTTGAGTACAGTATTTGACTAAAGTTCTTTGCTATTGTACATTGCTGCTTATGTTAATTCACAAACTCTATCTTTTAAAGGCTATAGTTCTCTACCTATCCTTTCACCATGGTCTTTTATCTTCTTTCCAGAGCAGGAAAAATACTAAACATTAAATAATTATTACGCGTTGATTTCAGTGCACGTTTGTTTTGTGTCTGAGCTGCACATGGTTGCATTGTTTCCAAGCAGAGATAGTGGACGGCAGTGGAACTGCATTCAGGTGTTTAAAAAGAAGTGGAAATGTGGTGCCAGTTGGAGAATGCACAATACCTCATATGGAGCACACAGTTGCTTACTCACGATGGAGACTACATTACTTCCAAAGCCAGTGTTATGACTGATTGTTGTATGTAGGTTGCATAATGTATTAGATGTATTTGAAATACACTGGAAGCATTAATAAACCTATCTGCGTTTTGCTGGTCTGGTCTCTTACTTTCCAAAATTTCTGTGCTACGTGTGGCGTTTTTATTTTTCCTCACAAAATATTTTTTATAAGCCTCATCTCATCTACTGTCCTTAGGCTACAAAGCAGTAGTGTCTCATTGTTGTTTATATCCATTCTGACTCTCTTATCCTTTGCTGCTCAGATGTAATGTGCAAAACCACAGCCCAGGCCGATATTGTCCTGCTAATTGATGGCTCCTGGAGTATCGGTCGTCTGAACTTCAAGACCATAAGAGCATTTATTGCTCGTATGGTGGGTGTTTTTGACATCGGCCCAGATCGTGTCCAGATTGGTAAGGGCATCTGTAGTCAAACTGCAGATGTAGATCCATGCCCAGAGGCAGGAGTGGAAGATCATGTTTATTTTTATGCACAGGTTTGGCACAATATAGTGGTGATCCAAAGACTGAATGGCATCTGAATGCACACAGAACTAGAGAATCACTGCTGGAGGCTGTGGCGAATTTACCTTACAAAGGAGGAAACACACTGACAGGTACTTAATATATCCATATCTCTATGTGAACATATCTATTGTATTTTTATATTTAATATGTATTATATTTACTAATGTCATATACTTGGGTAAATGCAGTACCCAGTCTGTTATCCTGTGGTCTCATAGTTTATTCAATCTTGTTTATCAGTATTTTGTCTTTTCCACAGGACTTGCTTTGAATTATATCCTGCAGAACAATTTTAGAGAAAATGTGGGCATGCGTCCAAACTCCCGCAAAATTGGTGTCCTCGTCACTGATGGCAAATCGCAGGATGACATTATTGCCAACTCTCAGAATCTGCGCGACAATAAAGTTGAACTATATGCTATTGGTGAGGGGGATTTTGCTTTTCTTTCTGTTTCGTTTTTAAACTTAGTTTGGCTTGAATAGCAGCTTTTGCAGACTTAAGTTGGCTTTTTATCATCTGAGTTGTAAACAAGAAAAATGGGTAGTAAGTTGTATATTCCTTGGGAATGTGTCTAGACATAAACAGATGTTCTTGGTTCACTGTGGTTTGTAGGAGTGAAAAACGCTGATGAGAACGAGTTGCGCTCCATTGCTTCTGATCCTGATGAGATCCATATGTACAATGTAGCTGACTTCTCCTTCCTGTTGGACATTGTCGATGAGCTGACAGACAACCTCTGTAAGAGTGTCAAAGGCCCAGGTAATTTAAGGGCCATCTGTAATATCTGACATGGTATATAATGAGGAGGCTGGTGCATTAATCTCTGGTTTGGCACAAAGTTTAAAGACTTTCAGTACCAACAGCCCTTGTGGTTAAATATTAGTTATTAGTATAATTATGAAGGACTGGTGAAAGGAAAACTGATGGCTAGGCATGATTATTAGGCTAAGACATCCTGATTACTTTTAATTATCGGAGAAATAGCAGTAAGAGCTGATTAAATCTGAGTAATCATGGGGAACTTGGGAAATCTGAAACAGCCATGTAGCTAAGCTTTTATATCGTATGTATGTCTTATAGTTTCCTATATCATGCTGAATAGCATTTTTGTTAATAAATGGAGTTAATCCCCTCCAGCCAAAGGCTAAAGGGAACCTGAGATGGGATTTGTCAAAAGTGACAGAGTAAGGTCAGTAAGTGGAGGAACACAATGACCTCATCGCATTCAAGTAAAACTGAAAGCACTAGTTGGGAGAGAACCCATTTCTACATTAGCAGCTTTAAAGGGGTCAAATGTTAAATTGTTACTATGCTCCTTTTCAGGAGGATTACCAGCTTCACCCACTGACTTGGTGACCTCTGACGTGACCCACTATTCTTTCCGTGCCACCTGGACTGCCCCTGACGGCCCTGTTGAAAAGTACCGTGTTGAGTACCTGCCAAGCTCTGGAGGACAGACTAATCAGGTATGACATTCCTCTGCAAAGGCTGCACAGGAAAGCCACAGCTCAAATTCCCAAGTCTTAAATCTACCAGGATGGAATGCTTCCAATAGTTGTAGAAATAGCACTACAGTGGTGCTTGAAAGTTTGTGAAGCCTTTAGAATTTTGTATATTTCTGCATAAGAAATTTGCTAAAACATCAACAGATTTTAACACAAGTCCTAAAAGTAGAAAAAGAGAACCCAGTTAAACAAATGAGAAAAAAAAATATTATGCTTGGTCATTTATTTAATGAAGGAAAAATGATACAATATTACATATTAATGAGTGGCAAAAGTATGTGAACTTCTAGGATTATCAGTTAATTTGAAGGTGAAATTAGAGTCAGGTGTTTTCAATCAATGAGATGACAATCAGGTATGAGTGGGCACCCTGTTTTTTTTTTTAAAAACAGGGATATATTAAAGTCTGCTCTTCACAACGTTTGTGTCGACCAACAAAGATCACTCCAAGAGCAAGGCGTGTAATAGTTGGTGAGGTCACAAAGCAACTGAAGCAACTGAAGGCCTCTCTCACACTGGCCAATGTTAATGTTCATGAGTCCACTATCAGAAGAACACTGAACAACAATGGAGTGCATGGCAGGGTTGCAAGGAGAAAGCCACTGCTCTCTAAAAAGAACATTGCTGCTCGTCTGCAGTTTGCTAAAGATCAGACAAGCCAGAAGGCTATTGGAAGAATGTTTTGTGGACGGATGAGACAAAAAAAGAAATTTTTGTTTTAAAAGAAAAGCGTTATATTTGGAGAAAGGAAAACACTGCATACCAGCATAAGAACATTATCCCATCTGTGAAACATGGTGGTGGTAGTATCATGGTTTGGGCCTGTTTTGCTGCATCTGGACCAGGACGGCTTTCCATCATTGATGGAACAATGAATTCTGAATTATAGTAGAGAATTCTAAAGGAAAATGTCAGGACATCTGTCCATGAACTGAATCTCAAGAGAAAGTGGGACACAAGTCGTTCTACCAAAGAATGGTTAAAGAAGAATAAAGTTAATGTTTTGGAATGGCCAAATCAAAGTCCTAATCCAATCGAAATGTTGTGGAAGGACCTGAAGCGAGCAGTTAATTTGATGAAATCCACCAACATCCCAGAGTTGAAGCTGTTCTGTGTGGAGGAATGGGATAAAAATCCATCGTCACACCAGATACTGAAAGCAAAGGTTCACATATTTTTGCCACTCACTAATATGTAATATTGGATTATTTTCCTCAATAAATAAATGTCCAAGTATAATATTTGTGTGTCATTTCTTTAACTGGATTCTCTTTATCTACTTTTAGGACTTTTGTGAAAATCTGATGATGTTTTAGGTCATATTTATGCAGAAATATAGAAAAGTCTAAAGGGTTCACAAACTTTCAAGCACCACTGTAAGTGATGTGTAAACCTGAGAGAGACAGGAAAAATCATTCTGGCATTCTGCATTTAGGTGGGTTTGGCTAGATTTGATTTGCTCTATATAAGTACTATATTTTGTTCTCTGCAATAACCCTTCTTAAAATCGGAATTACTTATTTACTTTCAATTACTTATTTACCTTTCCTATGGTGACTGCTTTTTTATGTCAAACTTTCTGTATCTGCATGCAGCTGAAACTGGACCTGGATTAAATAGTCTCCAGGAGTTTAATGGAAAAATGAGTATTTAATTGATTGTGCAGCCATTCGTTTTATGAGTCATAAATGATAGGTGTAAAGGTCAATTCAGTTCCGCCAGTGCCCAGTAGGTTTCATGCACAGCACATTTGTTCTCTTTCATTCAAATAGTTTCCACTTGTCCACATGATTGTTTTTCCTAGAGAACTGCTCAAAAATGTACACCAAGTGCTCGTCCTGGTCTACCTGCAATAGAATCTATTGAGATCTAGCCTCCATGTTTTGAATTTTAAAAGTATTTTTTAAACGCATGACTGTTTGTCTTTCCAGTAAATCTGCAATTTCAGAACTTGCTTACATTTTTTCCCCCTGCACTGTTACAGCTATTTGTGGATGGGACTGTGACCACAACAGTACTGGAAGGTCTTGATCCATTGACTCCATACACAGTGAATGTTTACTCTGTGGTTGGCGAAGAGAGCAGTGAGCCCCTGAGAGGAACAGAAACCACATGTAAGGACAAAATTCAGCTCCACCACAGTTTACTTGTGATTTGAACTGGGACAAAGCCTCAAAAGTGTCACCTTTAGAGCAGAGTGTAAACCATTTTATTCTTATTCCTAAGAATAAACAGACAGGGATTATAAAGTCTAGCTTTTGGATACCATATAATCTTTTTCTAATCTCCTGTATGTATTCTGATGTTGAGATGAACGAATATGCCCTTCCAACTTTTGAGCCTTTTATACTTATTGATATTCTCTCCTAAATGTGAATTATTTGTTGAGGCTTTGACCTGGATTTACAGTTTCTTTTAATTACAGTTTGCTGCCGTAGCAAATCCTTTTCCTTAATCAAGTTATGATCAGAACTGTTAATCCCTCTGCTGAAGTCATCCAGGAGCCACTGTAAAATTGGAAGCTTTAAAAAACCCTATATTGTTGGAAATATGAGTGCATTTTGTGGATCACTGATGACATTATCCCAATACTTAGCTATACTGTTTTCTCCAGTGCAGAAGGGTTTGCTACAGCAATGTCACATTATTTAGTCTAGAACTACATCTATTAAACACTTTGCTGTGGAATGTGTGCTTTGCTTTTGTGCTGGTTTTCTTTTCTTTGTTTTTTGACCATTGGCTTAACCCTAACCATCATCATTCCCTTCACAGACCCATGAATATTCTCATTGTTTACAGCATGATGCTGCATGGCACAGTAATGTGTCGTTGGTTTATTCATGCCTTTGGTGTGTGATTGTTTTTCTACATATCAACAGTTGTACAGTTGCAGTTGTGTTGCCATATCTGTACAGTATCCGTTTATGTTTGTCAGTCATCATCATCATTAATTGCTCATAAAGAGAAACCCATTGCCTTCCGTCATCTTCCATGGCTTCCATTCATTGTCTGCCAGCTGTTCATCCCATCCTGCCAGCCCAGTATATGTGCACTGGTGCTTTTATGACGTCTGCCAGCCGCATGGTATTAGCAAGAAGAAAAGATCTCTAGAAAGAGAGAAAAGACATGTTCCCCTTTGTAGTGCCTCTTAATGGTGTGAGGAGTATGACCATCTACAAAGTTGGCTCCACCACCATGAAGGTGAAATGGGAGGCATCTGAGGGAGCCACGGGCTACGTGCTGGTTTACTCTGCTATAAATGCCACTGAACCCTCCCATAAGCAAGAGGTATGAATTGCTCATTAGCTCAAATTGTCCGTGACCCTACTTCATCAAGGCAGAGCTGCTACATTTACTTTCCCACCATCTGAGGTGGTGATAGGAAATTACGTTGTCTGTGAAATAGTTTTAACCAAATTTAATTGAGTGAAATTATAATTCCTTCTTTAGAATATAATTAAAATGATTATAATTCAGCAGACAGCATGCAATCCAGTATCTACTGTATAGCATAGTAACAAAAAAATTGAGATCATTGTTCTGGTAAATAATCTACAATTCGTTTCTCAAAATCATTAATTCTCAAACCCCCTTTTACTCAATGGAAATGGGAAAATAAAGCTTTTATGGAGACTCAGTCTACTATCTAGTTTTACAGCTCTGAGCACTCACCATACTCCTATACAGTACTGTGCAACAGCCTTAGGCCACCATGAGATTCTTTAGTAATGACCAAAAGTGTATCACTGCACATCTCATTAATACGTGTTGGGTGTGTGATGGGATGCATAGATTGAGAAGAGGTGGTACAGTGCAGTGAATTTCTTGTTCGATGTGTGGAAACTGGGTCGCAAACCAGATGTGCAAAGATGGGCAAAAAGGATTGATTGCATTTGCATGTGCCAAAGCCCATAGTGTGTAGGAAGTAGCTGAATTTGCAGGAGTATCGAAGCATATAGTCATATGGGTCTACCAGCAGTGGTAAAAATCCCAGTCTACAGGAAATTCTCATCAGACTTCGTGGAGGAATTACATGCTATTAGATACCTTTCAGCTACAGGCTACTAATTTTTTGTCCGGCAAATATTTACTGACCATATATAATACCTCAGTCCCTTTATTATAATACAGCTAAAAAATACATGAAATTTGTATGCAATATTAAAAAAAACTGTAAAAGTCAGAAAAAAAACAGCTTCTATAGGCTACAGGGGCAAGCGTTTAGTGCATCCTCCCCCTACACTTGAACAATAGCAGCATCTGGTAGCTTCATCATGATGCCAAGATATACTAAATTTCACAAAGATTGGATGAAGATCAGTGGAAAAGAGTATTATGCAGTGATGAATCCAAGTTTGATATTTTTGCATCCAGTTGTCATTATGCTATTGCTAAAACAACAAATCTAGTGGCCTAAGACTTTTGCACAGTACTGTACTTGATGCCTCAAACTCCATTCCACTATTCGTGAAATCACAAAATACTAGGCTGTCTTTCACCAGGAATACAGCTCTTACATCAGGCATCCTAAGTGATTCTCACAGAGTAATCCCTTAGCTGCTTGCTGGTACTCAACAGGTCTGACTGTTAATGTGGTTAACTTTCACAGGTGAAAGTCAAGGTCACGGATGTGCAGCTGAAGAACCTCTTCCCCAACACAGCCTACACCATCACACTCTATGCCCTGCACGGAGATATGGCCAGCGGCCCTCTCACTGACCAGGGGGTGACCCGTAGGTGGCGCTAGAGCATGCTAGCCCCAAAGAGCGATGCTTTCCATGGTCTTTTCTCAACAGTTGTTTGTTTCTGTGTTTGTGGTTATCTCTGTCCAACCTGCAGTGCCGATGCCTCCAGCCGGTGAGCTGAGGATAACAGATGTCACGCACAGCACCATGCTGCTCAACTGGGATGCGGCACCTGGCCGTGTTCGCAAATACATGATTACTTATAAACCTGAGGTTGGAGAGATAAAAGAGGTAAATTTACTGCAAGTAATATGAAAAACTTACATGCATTCTACATATAGTAAATGCAGGGAGACAGATGCAAGTGCAGCTGCGCTAACTTCATTAACACAAGACATGGTGGCAAAACAGTGGACGCAGAGCTACACAGTGCTTGACTAACCAGACTGACACAATGCTGAAAGCTTGGGCTACACAGTTAGACACCGTGCTAATACAACTGGACAATGTATGCAGGACTAGGGTACACTATTCCAGTAACCCAAGAATCACAATACAAGACAATACTAATACACACATACAATGTTAAGGTCAACAAGCGTGGCTATAAGAAAAAGTACAAAGCATAAATACACAGACTGTGATATTGCTAACATACAACACTGATACCACAGTGCTCGTACAAACACTCAGACTCAGCTGACCTAACCAGATTGAGCCACGAACATCTGACAACACATCAAACCAACACACAAGCAAACATACAATACTACCCAGCTGCAATGCTAACAGAATCAAACCAGGCTGAATACTGACAGAGACAGAACAGAATGCTAACTGAGATGCTAACACTAACAAGGAGGCTAACAAGACACTGAAGCAGGAAACGACATGAATTAGAACCCACAGAGACAAGGAGAGACAGGAGAGCAGGAAACCGGTTAACAGGAGTCATGCAACACCAGCAAATGTGAAAGGTCAGAGAAGGAAGTGCATGGAAAGGAGGGCTTATATATGCAGGCCTTATATATGAAGCTGAAACGTATCAGAGAGGAGCAATGCAGGATGATGTAGCTCTCTAGCACACATCGTCCTGACAAACGTATGGAGGTTCTTGGTTAATGCTGTTTCATATTATGAGACATCTAGGCATTTTAGTAGTCGATCTTATCCATATCAACTTACAATTGATACAATCTTAGGAATTACAACTGTTACAATCCAAGCAATTGTGGGTTAAGGGTCTTGCCCAAGGACCCAACAGTATAGCAGTTTGGCCAAGGTGGTATTTGAACCCTGGACCTTCTGATCCATAGTGCATACCTTAACCACTAGGATATTTTCATATTGATCTTAAATAGTAACATCTCTGTATTTGCAGGAATAATGGTATATTACAAAGCTAGTGTAGAAGAATAGTGATACAGTAGCTTATTCTATATAAGACATGGCAAAAACTTAAAAGCTCTAAATTAAGTGTTAAGTACATATTTCTGGCTAATATTGGACGCAAATTAGGGATTATAACTTTCTACACCAATCAACTGGAACACGGTTTGATTGGTTCAATGGACCTGGCTATCCCAACTGGGGGAAAAATATTATGTTGGCAAAATACATGCATCCTCCATAAATGTATGTTGACCAGCATTTCTAGCATGACATTTATACAAAAGGTAGGAATATCCGAGCAGAATATTCCTACATGAGGGATGGGGATGGAGGTCAGTGGTTACAGCTCTGGACTACTCATAGGAAGGTTGGGAGTTCAAATTCTCGCTTTGCCAAGTTCCCTCTCTTTTCCCACATTTGAGCAAATCATGTAAACCTCTACAACCAAGCTTAATTGTAAGTCCATCTGGATAAAGGCATCTGTAAATGTGAATAGAGGCTTAGGGTAACCAATAACCAAATATTTTGCTTTGTTCATGGCTAAGTGGGATTTAGAAAGTTTACAACCTTTGAGTAGGAAAACTCCACTTGAACTGTGCTGCAACTCATAATTCCCATTGGGAAAATTGGAAATTCCAAGAACTCTGATTTCTCAGAGCTGTTATCCAATGGTGTTGTCTCAACATTGGTGATGCCCATTATGCCAGTACAAGCAGGATATAGAGGCATGTTTTTATGAAAACCTTCTAGTTTCTGTTTGTATATTTAATTACTTGAAGATGATAGATTACAGAAAGATGGTTGGAAATTTGAAGCATTATTTTGGTTTGTGCACAATTTTTAAGACAGTGCTCTTTCATGTTTTTTTTCTGAGCTACTAATGGTGAATTATTACACATGTTTTATAGTTTTTAACATAAATGATCTACTAACCAAACAGCTCTGCATGTGTATTCCACAAAGAAGCCAAACAGGCCTAGTACCTACCTAACTGTCCATATATTCAATTCCTTCAATTCCTTAGCTTCTATGTGTTTTGGAACATTTTTATGTAATATTAGCTACATATGAATTCCAGCATTTGGGTTTCTCAACAATTTATCAGCTCTTTGAGGCCAGAGTCAATATGCAATGTTATAGAAGATCTCTCTGGGCCAGATGCTGCACCAGTGCGTCATCTGGAAAGCTCTGCATCTATTTGTGCACTACTCCAGACATACAACCAAAAAAGGAAATGCTTGTTGATGGATACAGATCCATAAACATATCACCTCAGAAAGTGTTTTATGTAACCCAATGGAGACAGCTGTAGTAAGACTCAGGTTTTGGGGGTAAAGGCAGGGAGAAAAATGATGAATCATGCTACTACAAGAAAAGGAACATGCAGATATCATTGCTTTGTGTTGGAAATGTGGATTTCTGAATGGCATGCAGCAACCATGTCTCAGCACACCCTTGTTTTTTGGACGTGTGTTTTATTGCTAGACTTTGTTGTTTTGTCTGTCTGACAGTGAAGCACTCTACATCCTTAGGCATGACTCAGAGCATCACGCTACCTGTAAATTTTGTCTGGAATGAAAACACATGCATATGCAGGCTGAAGCCCTACAAAACACAGCAGTGTCTGTTCGGCTCAAAGACTTTTCTGTTTAAGAACAGCCAATGCTCCTTTTAACTTTGAATTCATTTCTAAACTAATTTTCACAAGATTGGTCCCTCAGTCTGAAACGCAGAAGCCATCACATGTTGTCAGACATTTAATGACATGTTTACTTTTTTTACTTTATGGAAAATTAAGTTTTACTCAGAAGAACGTAGATGATTACTATACTGATTTATCAATTACACGTAGATGATTACATGTAAAATCTCTTTTTATACGTAGGTTGATGTTTTTGGAGACGTGACAACAATGACCCTGCATAACCTAACATCTCAAACTGAATATGATGTGGCTGTCACTCCAGTGTATGAATCTGGAACTGGAAGTCCTATGCTCAATCAAGCTATCACAGGTAAACACCTAGTTCTTATCACTAAAATCTTAAACTATATTAAAATGGTGATCATCTCTACACTCATAGCCTTTAAAATACCAGAACCTTAAATATTCATGAGCATGTGATTTGGAGTTGTCTCCTTACATCCCATACTGGCAGACCGACTAGCTAACTGCAAATGAATTGTGTTAGCTCAAACATCCAGTGTTACTTATTTTCTGTTTTTGTAAGTTCATTGGGGACACGGCCAAGTTAGCAGGCCAGGAACTTAACTGCAAATTAAATAAGGTTACACTGCTCATGTACAATTTATTTATTTATTTGTCATGATTTATCCAAGCCTGATTTCTGCGGTGGTGGACTCCTGTATTAGACATGTACATTTACGTTATTCTCAGCGATTTATTATGGTACTCAAAGGTTCAGTTTGTAAGGCAAAAAATGATTTGTCTCATCTGAAACATCACAATCCCCTGCGTTTCTTAGACGTGACCACCTGGGTTTATTTCAGGTTCTTTGGTTTCCGCCCACATTCCGAAGATATGCGTTAGGTTAATTGGTTGGTTTAAACTGGCCCAGTATGAATGTGTCTAGTATGAATGACTAGTATTAATGTAACTTTGTTCCTGTCATTAATACAGTGGGGCAAAAAAGTATTTAGTCAGCCACTGATTGTGCAAGTTCTCCTACTTAGAAAGATGAGAGAGGTCTGTAATTTTCATCATAGATACACTTCAACTATGAGAGACAAAATGAGAAAAAAAATCCAGGAAATCACATTGTAGAATTTTTAAAGAATTTAATTGTAAATCATGGTAAAAAATAAGTATTGGTCAACCACAAACAAGCAAGTTTTCTGGCTCTCACAGACCTGTGACTTCTTCTTTAAGAAGCTCTTCTGTCCTCCAATAGTTACCTGTATTAATGGCACCTGTTTGACCTCGTTATCTTTATAAAAGACGGGACCTGATGAATGACCTGCAGAGAGCTGGGACCAAAGTAACAAGGCTACCATCAGTAACACACTACGCCGAGAGGGACTCAGATCCTGCAGTGCCAGGCGTGTCCCCCTGCTTAAGCCAGTACAGTACATGTTCAGACCCGTCTGAAGTTTGCCAGAGAGCATATGGATGAACCAGAAGAGGTTGGGAGAATATCATGTGGTCAGATGAAACCAAAATAGAACTTTTTGGTAAAAACTCAACTCGTCGTGTTTGGAGG
>JAJAGP010000254.1:24687-91707 GCA_025084515.1 Ancistrus triradiatus | reverse complement strand
AGACCTCTCTCAACTTTCTAAGTAGGAGAACTTGCACAATCAGTGGCTGACTAAATACTTTTTTGCCCCACTGTAGCTGTTGATACTGATGCAACATTGAATAAAACAAATACAGAAACACACACACTCTTAATATCTGGGTAATGTTTGAGAATTTGGTAAATGGTATTCAAGTGCTCTTCTGGAATTATTTTCTGGATTTATTTGTCTGCCAATTTGTGAGCTGATTTTATGCTTTCTCTTTAACTGTTGAAGATGTTGTACCAGCTCCAAAGAACCTGAGATTCTCTGATGTGAGCCAGACTAGTTTCAGAGCCCACTGGGAATATGGTGCCCCTGATGTTGCCCTGTATCGCATTGGCTGGACGAAGTCAGGAGAGAGCAACTATGCATATGTACGAACCACAAATGAGATTCGCTGAATCACAGAAACTCTCTGTTCTTTGCTTTGTTTTGATAAATAGAGAAGTAATAACTAAGTACATAAATAAATAAAGTAATAATAATAATAAAATGCAAATTAGGTGGTGTAGCATTATTATATATATGTTTTTATGGTAACTGGGTCTATTAATTTGGGTCATTATTGTAACAGTAGATTTACATTAACCCAGATTACCCAGATTTTGCAATTCATAAGCAGGTAAGACAGGGGTTTATTGAGGGGTTTATAAACACTGTCGCTGTGTAGTGTTTGTTTATTTAGTAACTGCAATATGCTAAAGTTAAACTGCCAATGCAGTTAGTGTTTAGGCTATTTGATTGCGTGTGTTGAAACTTATGCACCTGATGACTTCTTCCATTTCTTTAGGACATTTTGAACAGTGAAGATACCAGTCATCTGTTAGAGGACCTAGAACCTGACACTCTGTATGACATTTCAGTTACTGCCATCTACAGAGATGAATCAGAGAGTGAAGACCTCTTGGGAAATCAGCGCACATGTAAGCTTTTAGCACGTCTTCATTAGCCAGAAACATGTACTGTGTACTCTGTGAAGAGGAATGTTTACTTGCAAAAACACATGTTCAACAAGCATTCTAATTTTCTTTTAATATCCTCTTCTAGTATCCACGATAACTACACCTCGTGAGTATTTTGATCATTCGCACTACTTATGATGCATGCCTGTTTGCAGAAATAAATCTGACTCTCTTTTTCCTCCGCAGCTCCTACTGGCCGTCCTCAGAACCTGAAGGTGTTTAATGCCACCACCACCTCCCTCACAGCGAAATGGGATCATGCTCCATACCAAGTCCTGAACTACAAGATCACCTATGTACCCACAGCAGGAGGCAGGACATTGATGGTAATCATCTTAAAAATCATGTTTTTTATGATTCCATTAAATGGTTCTTGTGGCATTTTTATCTGCATGATGCTTTACTTGAAGATCTATATTTAAAAAAATTTGAAACTGCTACCATAATGCTTGGTGAGACTGGAGGGACGGACGTCATGGATGATGTGTGCTCTGTCATAAAATATTGGGTGGTTTTTTGCAGTCAGCTGCATTTTGGAGAGACAGATGCATTTACATTTTTTTATTGTCTGGCTGCAATGCATCTCAAATTAGATTCACATTGGATATCAGTGCGTCATTTACACATGCATGTTATGTGGCTTAGCTCTATCCAGATGCAAGTCTAATACTCAAGACACATGAAATGATCTAGGGTTAACAGGGTCTATTGCACTCCTCAATACAAAATCACTCCAGATCACTCAGGGTACTAGGGTCTTAACTCCAAGTTTAGCTCACCCCACAGGTTTCAATAGATTAGGGGGTTGGCAATGCCAAAAGCTTGATTCTGTAACAATTGAACCATGTTGTGTGGATTTGTGTGTATATTTTGGATGATTCTCCTGCTGGAAGATCCAACCATGACCAAGTTGTAGCTTGGCAGAAGCAGTCAGATTTTCATTTCAAATCTGCTTATACTTCATGGAGTCCATGATGACATGAATTATAACATGGTTTCCAGGGCATTTAGAGGAAAAACAGTCCCACAACATTAAAAATATTACACCGCACTTAAGGGGTGATAAGGTTATTTTCTATATAATGTTGAATATTTATTACCAAAAATGCTCTATTTTCCCCATATAATCCAGTTCCAGTCAAAGTTCCTATAGCATCTACATCTACTCCAGGTCCTTATGCCTATGGTTAGATCAGTGGTTCTTTTTCTGTTTTTCTGCAGTCCCTCCCTTTTGTAGATAAGAAAAGTGTCAAGCCCCCCAAATCCAGCACACATGTACACATCTGTAACAGCATCCATTGAATTGCTATACCATTCCCGCAATAGCTCGGAGCCCCCTCTTTGGGAAAGAAAAAGCTTTCTTCTGGCACACCTTCCAAATAGTTTGTTGGCATGGAAGATGCATCTTAATGTACAATACCAAAATGCTGCCATTTTCTCTAAAGTCTCTAACCACAATCCTTGGAAAAAGTTTTGCCTCTTTATCTTCTTTTTTGTAGGCAAAAACAACCCTACTTATATCCTTAGTTGTGTAGATGCTTGCTTATAGCTCTTGGGTTATTTATGAAGGTGAACAGAGTTTGCCTTACATTGTTTGTGTATTTGCTAATTTTCTTCATGTTGATAAATGACTAAGGGAATTTGCTTCTCTGCCATCCCTTATTTATATTCCAGTGAAACAGGAAGCCATCTATGACTGCTTAAGAGTTCCTAAAATGAAATGTTCCTAATTATGAAAACATGATTGTATTGCATTTTGTTCATTAGAATGTCCAGTGTACTGCTTGAACACAAAGACTGGGACATAGTCATTAAGGTTTATGGGTTTTCTTAAGGCCGCTGATGTGATCTAAGAATTGTATGAGCTCTAGACACTTAAAGGTGGAATGCAGTGGCCCTGCATAAGTTTATTTCTGGCACTGTGGAAGGTATAATCCAAAGTAGATAGTTTGTCAAATATCCTGTTCTAGCCCTTTAATGTACCTCCATGTGATGTGGTGTCATATAGTTGAGTGTTCTCATACTGTGGATTGTTGAAACATTTGTACAGTTATTTTACAGACTAGAGGAAGACAAATGTTTTGTGTTTGACCTCTAAATGTAAATATTTTTTTCCAAATTTTTATTTAAGCTTTGTTTATAAAGATACTTGATGCTCCAGACTTGTTTCCAAAATGTTTGCAAGATTTGCGAAAAGCTGCCCTGTCAAGAAAGCAGTTATTAAATTGCAGCACTTCTGTCCTGAGCAGCTAGAAAATTGAATCACTGCTGGAAATCTGGAGGTTGAAACCAGCTGTGGTTATCTCACGCTCACTCAGTCTGCACTGCTGTGTCTGCATGAGGCATATTCTCATGGCAGATGTTTGGGGAGTTGCAGGGATTACTTTGCTTTTGCTTGCCACTAAGCTCTGCGAAATGCAGAGGAGTAGTGGTTGGAGATAAAGGAAGTGCACATAGTCAGTATCTCAGCAGAAGTGACTGGATATTGTAGATTTTTTCTGAACTTTATCACCTCTCAAAATTCCAAGACAGATCAATTCTGGTAAAATGGAGCCTAGGACTACAAATCATTTCTGGCATGTCCTCCCATGTGTATGATCATACCAGTGCAAGCAGAGTGCAGCAGCATGTCTTCATTTGAGGCATATTTCGCCCACGTCACCCCAATGCTGTCTTCCTTTCACTGGCCTCCTGTATCTGCCGCAACAGATTTAAAATACTGATGTTTGCCTATGAAGCTAAACAAGAACCTGCTCCTAAACCCTTCTTCTACCCATTTCTTGCACCCTTTAGGTCTCAGGGTGTACTCACACTATGCCAGCATATGTCATCACAATGGGAGGTTTGGTGGTGGAGAAAAGTGAGCTTTCACAGCACAGTGGACTTCATGGTTGTACTTTGTGGCTTGTGTGAGTCATTTTGGAAACACAGCCCTCATATATGCCGATTTTCAGATACTTGTGCTGTGTGGAGTCTCCATGTCCTCCCCGTGTTCGCGGGATTTACTCCCGTTTCCTCCCACAGACCAAAGACAAGCATGCTATGTTAATTGGTGTCTCTAAAGTGCCCCTAGTGTATGAGTGTGTGCGTGTATGTTCCCTATGATGGATTGGCGTCCTGTCTCGGGTTGTTCCTGCCTTGCACACAATGCTGGTTAGGCATCCGCTAACCCGTGACCCTGTCCAGGATTAAGTGGATAAGAAAATAAATGAATGAATGAGTTACTAAGTCTATGTTCAACATTTAAGCTATATATATATGACTAGTCTTGATGTAACCTTGTGTGTGTTGCTGAAATGGCCACTGATGCTGATAACGTTAAATAAAACCAAATAACCAAACTACATCAGCTCTTAAACCATTTAAAAGGTGTTCTTAGGCCACAGGCTGTTTAGGATAGCATACGGATATGTCTGCTAAGGAGAACACAAAGCACATCTGTAAGTCAAACTGGATAAACGAGACTGTTAATAGAAATTCTAAAAATATAAATTCATCTTTCAGCCATACCATAATACTTTTGCAGCGTGACTGAGCATATCGCTTGTGAAAAACAGAAGACTGATCATCTCAACCTACAGCCTTATCTTAGACTGTCAGACTTAAGACAAGCACCATGTGAGAGCTGCAAAGGCTGGGTAAAGCTTCCTGACTAAACAGAACTTCCCAGCACTACCCTGAAACAAATGGATTGTTATATGAGAAGGTGTTTTTACAGGTGGCTGTCACTCTTATTCTTACAGACTCAGATTGGGGGGAAGAAGAACACCCTTACTCTGCCGAAGCTTATCCCTGACACCCCCTACACCATTACGGTGGCAGCTGTTTATGCTACAGGAGACGGCGAGGGCGCGTCTGCTCAAGGAAAGACATGTAAGTGACTTGAATCTTCTTAGATGGTCTTCATAATTATGGCATAATTAGATACCATTAATACAGACCAATCTCATTTTTCAGTCTGTGTTACCCATATCAGAGCTTCCTATGACCTACAAAGATTCATTAACCAAATTTACTAAAGTTAGGTAACTTAGCGATGGTCAATTTTGGATGTAATTTTCCCACCTCTCAAAACCAGATGTAAATCAGATACAGTATGTGACTGGGAGAAGTTCCCAGGTTTCATTTTCACCATGAAAATTGGTTACCTTTGTTTTTATGAGTTCTCTGAATAAGCATTTGAGCTATATGTATATGTTAGATTTCACATCTATACAGTACTATGCAAAAGTCTTAGGCCACCATTAGATTATATGATTGTTTTAGCAATGGTATATGGCCATATATAATTATTTCTCAGTTTCTTTATTAGAATATAACCAGAAAATATGGGAAATTTGAAAAACTAAATACAATCAGAAAAACAGCTTTTATAGGCTACAGTGGCAAGTATTTAGTTTGTCCTCCCCTTACACTTGAGCAGTAGCAGCATCTGGCAGCTTCATCTGGATGACCTTTCAATCCGAAGAAGGTTCATCAAGACGAGCCTTTTTGGAAGAGTAGCAGCCAAGAAACCACTTTTTCGGAGGAGGAACAGGAAGAAAAGACTTAGTTATGCTCAAGCTCACAAAGATTGGCTCCAAAGTGGTCTTTTCTTAAACCCATTCTCAGTTTCTCACATATGTAAACAAACAGAAAGGTCAAAGCTTGAATTTGAATGAAGCAATGTGTAGGCATAACATGTTGTAGCCTCCTGCAATTTGACAGACCTCAGTCTCTCTCCAGCAGCTGGTTGAACATTGTTTGCATCACATCTCATTCAATCACGTGGACTGACTTTTTTTGTCATTTGTCCTAACAATACAGAATTTTCACATACCATTTATTCATTCACAGATTTTCATACCACAGGTGGTCCTGGAACCCCGTAGATATGGATCTCTGTGAAATAAATATTTAAGGCAGCACAGTGGTTTACACTGTCACCTCACAGCGTTACAGGGTTTGATTCCTGGACTGGCTGCTGCCTGTGTGGAGTTTGCATGTTCGCTCTGTGTTTGAGTTGGCTTACTCTGGGCATTAGAGTTCCCCTGCCACATTCCAGAGACATGCATTAAGCCAATTGGTGTCTCTAAAAGTGTCCCAGTCTGAAGGATTGCATGTGAGCATGAGCCCTGTCTAGGGTTGGTTCCCACTTTTTTTCCTGCTGATTTAAGGGGTTGGACTGGTTTGGGCACTCAATCTGGAAACCCCTGGAAGGCAAAAGCACAGGTTTTAAAGAAAGAAAAGGCTTTTTGTTGACAGAATATCAGTTATTAAATATACAATAATCTTATTATTATTATATGGTATGAAATTAGTGATATTGGGAATCTAGTAGCATATCAGCCATATAAATGCTGTCCACATAGTTTATATGTTCGGACATGAGTGTCATCTTTTAACAAGTACTTTACTAACATATTTACTGAGCATGCATTTTCTCTCTAGTCAATTACATTTTATTAGGTAGTACCAGGTGCAGATGGTAGGATTATCTACAACCTTAGTTATTTGGACAGTGATTTCAGAACCAGAAGGAAGCCATATCGATTTGCTTTTTGCTCTGTGCCTTCTCACATACTGTATGTATCTAGCTCTCAATATTAGATTTAAGCCAAAGCTCACAAGCATTCTAAATGTGGGCTGTGTTCTGGTACCAATACTTAGTATGAGATAGGAGTATACTTCATTATATTATTGTCTTGAGCTCTATCATAGATTAACTTATTGAATTCTGGCTTTATTAGTGCCCCTTGGAGGAGTGCGAAACATACGAGTGACTGATCCCACTATCAACTCTCTGAATGTCCAGTGGGAGCCAGCTGAGGGCAATGTGCGCCAGTACAGGATCATCTACAAGCCTGCTTCAGGTGGACTAGAGGACATGGTAAAAACTTGCAGCACTTTTTGCCTACTTGAAATAAATAGCATTTTAAAATCCAGATATATTCAATATATAATGACATTTCACCTATTTGTAGTTTACCAATTATAGCTGTCTTCCCAAATAGATTAAAATCTTGTATAAACGAATATGTGCTTATGATTCCTTTTGATTCTCTCAGGTCCAAGTGTCTGGAAAAACTTTCAATACCGTCTTGACTAATCTTCAATCTGGCACAGTGTATGCTGTTACCGTATTGCCAGTGTATGCAGCTGGAGAGGGCAAACGTCTAACTGAAAATGGAAAGACATGTGAGTCCCACCAGTCCTTTCATATTTTAAACAGTTGCTTTACTAAAAGTCAGAATGATTGTTAGGCTTTCTTTTTTACCATAGCTAAGTGGACATAATCTATTAGGTTATGGAAATTCTTAAACTTAACCTTGGGGCATTAGCTTCACTGCATTGATCTCTAGAGGAGGGATTCTGAATTTGCTTACAACTCTTTTAATGCATCTCAAGATTCTCCTAAATGAAGCCCACTTTGTAGTTTGTAACATCTCTTAGTGACTTTGTAAGAGCTTAGGGAATTCCCAAGTAATTGCTTTCCTTAAAAGAACCCTGGTTTCCCAGAGACTTTCCAACATCATTTATAAAAAAGAACAAAGAAGGACACATTAAAAGAGAACAAGACAACATTGAGAAGAAATACAAGATATACTAGAAAACACAACAATACCAGAAAGAATCATTAAAAGAATGCAGTATTTGTGGACGCTTGCTACTTCTGTCATCGTGTTTCGCCTTTGCGATCTTGTGTTTCCTGCGTAGAAGTTGTGGCTCTCTGGGGCACTATGGAAAACCAAAGGCATATTAAAATACACTTAAGACACTCTGTTACTGCCTTCGACCCAAAACACTGTAACTAACAAATGTTATAGTTCGCTGCTGTTTTCTAGTAGCTAATTCATGTTGAAGTTGAGTTTCCTACAATGAGTGTTACTTCATCCCTGGACTTACCTTCAGTCATTGTGTAATTTCAAAATCAGTAGTAGATACTTGGTTACTGGAAGTAATTCATTTATGTTACCTTAATTACAAGTCGCATCTGATAAACATGAAACTCTGCAGAAAGGAAAGCTAAGATTTCCACATGGTTTTGTGAGCACAGGTTTTATTCATCATTTAAGGACAATACATTCCACTGAGGCCTTGTTTATTATTCCTACAAATCCCTGTGCTTGCATTTCTCAAAACTGTGCTGTGGTTGCCAGACATGCACTGCCTTTCTAATGTTGAATTAAACAAAGACTGGGCCATTTGCTTTAACTTTTGAAACCCTTATGATGATGATGATGATGATGATTATTATTATTATTATTATTATTAGGGCTTTGTCATCATAACAGTGGTTTCCTTTGGTGTAAAGAGCCTTGAGTTTGCAAGCATTTCTATGCATGCATTTAAAAGCTAAAGACACTGAAAGACAGCTAAGTTCCACTTTTTATGACACTTTTATTTTATCACTTAAATCTTTCACATGTTGAGATGTTTCCAGGAACATCAAACCCACTAGAAACACTCTGAATGTGTGCTGGGTTCTAGTATCGATACTTGGTATCAGATAAGTGAATCAATAATTAATAATGTTTCGAACTTAAGCTGAGGTGACCTTTCTTAATTCTGGTATTCCTAGTGACCCTTGGAGGAGTGCGAAACCTTCGAGTTACTGATCCCACCACCAGCTCCCTGAAAGTACACTGGGAGCCAGCCGAGGGCAACGTGCGTCAGTACAAGATCATCTATAAGACTGCATCAGGAGGACCAGAAAACATGGTACAAAGCTTACAGCACCTGCCTGCTGTTTGAAGTAATAGCATTTTAGTAGCTTGTTATTTTTAATATCTAATCAAAAAAACTACACACATCAACTATTAATAGTGTTACTGTCATTATGTCTTTAACCCCTTAATGAGATTAACAAACACGCATGGAAGTGTACGCATCAAGCTTGTAACTCTGTGACTCTTTTTGGTTCTCTCAGATTGAAGTCCCCGGAAATACTTTCAATACTGTGTTGAATTATCTTCAGTCTGATACTGTTTATGGTGTGACTGTAGTGCCAGTGTATGCAACTGGAGAGGGCAAACGCCTGACAGAGAATGGAAAGACATGTGAGTCCCAGCAAGCCTATTGATTTTGAAATTTGTGTTGTAAGAGATCATTCACGTTATACATTTACATATAGCAGACGCCCTCATCCAGAGTGACTTACAACTTTTACAATCTTACAATCCAAGCCATTGTGGATTAAGGCTCTTGCTCTAGGACCCAACAGTGACAACTTGAAAGAGGTTGGATTTGAACCATGGACCTTCTGGTCTGTAGTACAGTACCTCAACTTCTACCCAACCACAGTCCTTCAGTCTTCACTCATTCAGCTTCAGTGACTTGATCACTAGAGGAAGGAATCGGATATGCCGGTACATTTGCCAGATTCTTCTAAAGAAGGCTGAGTTTATAGTCTGTAACATCTCATAGTGACTTTGTAAGGGTTTAGGAAATTCATGACTAATCTCTTTCCTCAAATAAAATACCCTTGTGGCTCCAAGAGGCACGGCACATCTGCTTTTATAAAAATAAAAAAAAAGAGAGAGCCCAACTCAGCAGCATGAAGGGAGATGGGGACAGCATTAGACATAAATACATTCATTTAAAACACGATGTTCAAGAAACAAAACATTAAAAGTGGACTATATTTATGGAAGCATACTGCTTGACAAGCTGCCATAATGCATTCGCATGTTTCCTCTCTTGTGTAAGCTCTAGGCAAATTTAAATACATAAGAGACATTTTTTACTGCATTAAATGTAAAACAGTGTAGCTCACAGGTGATAGTACTGACTTACTCTGTTTTCTAGTAGCTAATGTATGTTGTGCTTAGATTTCTCATGGTGTGTTACTTTATCCCTGGGATTGCATTCAATCATTGTGCAGCACCAGCAGGTAATTACTAACTAGAAGTAATTCATGTCAGTTACCTTTAATAAAAGTCTTATGAGATAAACTATTCAGAAGAGTAACCTGAGATTCTGACATGCTTTTGTGTTTATGAATTTTATTCATTTTGTAAGTGCAATATATCACCGTAAGACCTTGTTTATTACTGGTTCTAATTCCTACTAAGCACAGCAGTAAGTAAGTTTGGAGGTCCTTAGTTTTTGATGATTTACATAGTTACCATAATTGAGTCTATTAATCAATTAGACTAAATTATGTCAGTTGAACGTTTTAACAACATTTAAGTTGTATAATTTGGAAGCTGCAGTGAAAACAGTCTTCAGAGAGGTTTTGGTTTTTGTGGAGGCATGATTGACTGTGCCAGAGCAAGAGTTTGGTGTGTTTCATCCAGGGTACACTTATGCCTGCGCCCATGTGCTGTATGAGATAGGTGTCAGATAGCCTACACAAAAATAACCAGTAAAAAGTGGGGGTAAATAAAAGTTCTGAAAAAAAGGTGGCTTTTCTAAAGGGAATTTTTGACAGAACATCTCAGTTTTATTTTAGAAGGATGTGGAGAAGCTTAACAATCCTTGAGTATATGCACAATGTCTTTTTAAGAAGAGAATTAGCTGAAGCTGAGAAAAAATAGCCTTTTTTGCATTTTTTCCCCTTTAAAGCATGACCTTCATTCCTCAAAAGAGATTTGGAGATTTTTTTTAATTCTAGTTTTGGCCCAAACAAGTGCTATAATTGCCAGTCTTCACATGTTGAATCATACAAAGATGTGGGCGTCTGTTAATATAAAAAGATCAGAAGGGTCTTGTTCCTAGTGATTATTATTGTTATAACATCCTTCCTATTTTAGATGGGTTTTATATTTATTATGGGATGGTCATCAAGTCAGAGGCTGCTTTATTTTAAACGGGTAGTGAATAATAACATTATTTTTCTCTTCAACGTCTAACTATGTCGCGCCTTCTTTGCATCTGTCACACAGTGGGACGAAACCCTGCCACGAACGTCAGGGTTTACAATCCAACCACAAACACTCTGAACGTGCGCTGGGAACCCGCATCGGGTGATGTACAACAGTACAGGGTTGTCTACGCCCCAGTCACAGGAACACATCCCTCCCAGTCGGTGAGTCAGACTGAGTATTTCTTGTCAGATATACATTAGACAAAATGATCAATCCTCTTCACATTTATAGTAGGTAGTTTCTCATGTTCAAATTAATTTTTTGTGCTTTGTGTGTAGCATATCTAGCCCCAATCTCCTAACAGATTTACTGTAAAATGGACCGAACAGGCTGCACTTATTGCATGTGATCGCACTTTCCTATGGCCTTTATATGAGACCCAATGGAGCATAAAAGCCCCATTAAATGACTTCATCTGCCTGAACAGTAACATAAACATCTGCGTGTCAGAACTACTGAGTACAATCTGATTTATTAGAGAGCACTTTAAACAGTTCTATTGTGTCACTGCATTAACAGATATACAACACCTATCTGAAGCCATGCAATTTTTTTCATTAGAATTTGGAGTGTGTAGCATCTCTAGCCGCATTCTCCTAACAGATTTACTGTAAAATGGACCGAACAGGTTGCACTTACTGCATCTGATCACACTTTGCTATGACCTGTTTCCAGTTTAGCTCAGACCTTGTGAAAACACCTTGTTCCTTGCCTTCAAGGAGTAAGATTATTTTTAAGATTACATAAAATTAATAAGCCCGGACTTAAAATTGATGAATGGAAGATCAAACTGAGCTAATGGGATCTATTGTGTTTATCTGTAAAGATTAAGGGAAAGAAAAATGGTCACTGGTATGTTTTTGCCCACTATATCAAAATATATTTGTTGATGCTAAGGCTGATGAAAGAAACAGTACTCACTGTTGTAAACAGCCCAATTAAAAACAAAATCAAACTTAATTTTCTGAAAAACTGACACAAGTACAAGTTATAATAATACACAAGGAACCTGTTTAACTAGAAGTATTAGATATTTTTGTGTGCTTCAATGAACTGCAATCCTGTTCAGGCTCTGTTCTTGCCCTGTGCCCTGTGTTTCCACGATCCAGACCTCCTGAAAAATCTTCAGGATAAAGTGCTCACTGACGATGAACGAATAATATATTTACATAAGTATTAATCATAATGCGAATAGCATTTCATGGTTACATAAGCTTGATCATTCACTGTTCTTCCTCTGCTTACTAAAATATGGATCCAGAGTTGATGAAGAAATAATTTCCACATAGCAGGGTGTCAAAAATAATTATCAGCCTGCACCATGTGTTTTGAAGAAATTGGCAGATACTTATGCAATTTTTCCAGCTCAGCTCAGAATCCTTTGGCTTTAACACTTCCAGAACAATCAAGGCTCTCTGACTGTCACTGACTGCTTAAGGGAAAGTAGATTATGGAGGAAATGTTAGTGATACGAACTAGCTGTTTTAGAGTGCACACACATCTGCTGTTACCAGAGTTAGACAGTCTTAACTCAATGGATACTTCAGAACTGGTTTTGATTTAAGCCACTTACATTTACATTTATGTCATTTATTTATGTCATTTATTCTAATCTTACAATCCAAGCAATTGTGGAATAAATCTGGTCCATAGTCCAATACCTTAACTGCTAGGCCACCACAGTCACACTTAATCTTGTAGACTGAGTAATTAGCATAATGGACCAGTTGACATGTAGTATGTGAGTACCAGTGTCAGATTTAGAGTAAGCCCTGATTTTATTACTTTTTTCCAAGACATAGTATCCTCTCTCTAATATATACCTTTTCATTTGTTTAATACAATTTGAGTTAGCTTATAATAACTCATAATCAGCAACCCCCATTGTATTTGGGTACATTTATCAAGTTGTTACTCTATTCAGCAGTAAGAAGGAGTTTCGGTTTCTGTCCTGCAGGTTCTTGTTCCTGGGAATACCAACACTGCCTTGTTGGAACAGCTTTTGCCAGACATGGAGTACTCTGTTGGGGTGATTGCTGTGTATGCTGATGGAGAGGGAACTCCAGCGAATGATAATGGCAAAACATGTAAGCTTTTGTCCTGCTCTGTTCATTCAATTAACTAAGCAAACTGAAGACGGAATATTTAATGTATATATATGACTGCTGGATTTTAGTATACCGTACTGGACCCAGGAATATACGTGTATATGACCCTACCACGAGCACACTGAGTGTGGCCTGGGAGCCTGCAGCAGGGCCTGTGCTTCAATACCGCATAACCTATGCAGCAACCACTGGAGACCCTATCGATGAGTTTGTAAGTCTGGCTATGTAGCCTATGCAGTAATATTGACAGCTGTTTACACAAGTCTTGCTCTTCTTCAATTAGTTGAAATGTAATACTTTTCTTAATCCCTTTTTAATCACACATAGGCAAGTGTTCCTGGCAACACAAACAACGTCGTCTTGCAGAATCTTCAGCCAGACACACCTTATAGAATCACTGTTACAGCTGTATACCAAGATGGACCTGGAGGAGAGCTTTCTGGAGATGGACAGACATGTAATTGCTCTGAATCTTATAACGCACACACTGTAGTATTATTCGGATGAATTGATTGGTCTAGTAATGCTACCAGTGAAAGTCTGTCATTATTTTAACCTGTTTATTCACGATTAAATATTTTTGTAAGTTACAAGCATAGTAATGTCTACAAGATGTAACATACAGGTGCACACATAGAACTGTTTGATTAAATTAAATTTCCAGGCACATGTATTTGTGATGTTGACACCATGTGCCCGTCATCGTCACACTAAACCTTTCATGGTAAATATGTAGTTTTTGCTGCTCACCTAAGTTCACTTGCATTTTCTGCTAAATAATGCATTATTACACCAGACTAATTCTTCAGATACAGCTAACTGATCCTGCAAATTGATTTCTTGCCCTTTATTTAACTGCTAGTTGTGGTGATGACTGGTATACAGCATGACCAGTATTCCCACCTACTATGGCATGAATGCTACTGACTTTCTATATACAACAAGCCAACCATGCTTCTTTCTGAACTGCAGCTCATGCATTGTCACTGGGCAAAGGGAGCCAGCTGTCACAAGTGTGAGTTCACAGATGCCAGTGTTTATGGCTAGCAGAGCTAACCCCTCCCTGCAATTCCATTTTGGGAAACTTTCGCTTAATCTTTCCCAAAAATATCTGTCATGATGGTGTTAGATAGGGTTAAAGTCATATAGATATCCCAGTATAAACTACATTATCTCAACATCCCTGGAAAAGATAGTCCCATCTGAATAGTGCTAGATAACCATCATAAAGTATTAAACAAAGATTGAAATACTAAAACGATTAACTTCTCAGTATATGACCAAGTATTGTGAACTTAGGATGAGCATAAATGCAGTCTTTGGAAATCAGGCTTGATGCTGAACCAGCAATATACCTTAAGACACAGCATGTCTTTTCCATCTCTTATCAAGTACAATTCCAGTAACACTGCAAGAATGGTTCTTTTATCCATAGTGGGATTCATGGAGCCACGTAACCTGCGTGTGTCAGATGAGTGGTACACTCGATTCCGTGCTTCCTGGGACCCTGCACCTTCCAGGGTCAATGGCTACAAGCTAGCTTATGCACCAGAAGGTGAGCTGAGATGTGTTGAACGGTGCTGTCTGGGATCACAATTTTATGTTAGCTTAGACTGAACAAGCTAAGACTCATTACTACTTTTGTGAATTACAGGAACTAATAGCTTCACAGAGATGTTTGTTGGGGATGTGACCACCTATAACATTCCCAACCTGCAACCAGGAACCAAATATGATTTAAAGGTCTTTGCTCAGTATGATGCTGGCATGAGTGGCCCTCTTGTTGGTCAGGGGACGACATGTAAGTCTATATAGAAAAATCTAAGAGTAAAGTTGCTTATATGTAAGAATACAGACACTTTACACTAGCCAATAAATATTTATGTCCACCCAGTACACCTGAATGTTACTGACCTCACAACATACGACGTGGGTTATGATTCATTGTGCCTTAAGTGGACACCACATCGAGCTGCCACCTCTTACAGACTTAAAATCAACCCATTTGACTGTAAGTTGAGTATATTATTTTTAAAAATGTTTATTACAAATTGAAAAAGTCTTTTTTTTTTTTTTTTACTTTAAATGTCTTACGTTGGCACTTTGCAGCTTATAGTGGTGGAGCCCAGGAAGTGACCATCACAGCTGCGGAGAATAGGTACTGTTTTGATAGACTGAGCCCAGATGTGCTGTATAATGCCACTGTGTACACTCAGACACCAAATCTGGAGGGACCAGGAGTCAGCACTAAAGAGCGCACTCGTAAGTACGAACTTCAGGAAACATTTAATCATGTCATTTTATGTATGGTCCACTGACAATTTTTGGATCTCTCTTAGTGGTGAAGCCCACTGTCTCCCCGACCTTGCCACCAACTCCTCCTCCTCCTCCTACTATCCCTGATGCCCTTGAAGGTAATGTTAGCTCAGAAATACAGTTTATATTCTTGATGTTTGCAGTGGCTTGTTTTCATTTTCTCAATTCTGAATATTCTTTATAAAAATGCAGTGTGCAGGGGAGCTAAAGCTGACCTCGTCTTCCTCATCGATGGCTCTTGGAGTATTGGAGATGAAAGCTTCAACAAAGTGCTCCAGTTTGTGTTCAACATGATTGGGGCTTTCGATGTCATCAGTTATGAGGGCATGCAGGTAACTAAGCTGTCAAAATTGCCAGTGTGCACACAGAAATTTGTTTGGGATGACTGGGTAAGTACTGCTCAAGCTAAGTATGGAAAATAATTTTTTTTCTCTTTACAAACAGGTGTCCTTTGTGCAGTACAGTGATGATGCGAAGACAGAGTTCAAGCTGAATACATACCATGACAAGGGAATGGTTCTGTCAGCCGTGCGCATGGTCAGCTACAGAGGAGGAAACACTAAAACAGGTTACTGTTCATGCTAACCATAAGACTGAGAATAGCATCAGTTGTCATATACTATGTGGCCAAAAGCATTTGGTCAACCTTTTAAATTTGTTTTAATTTCAACCACACCCATTGTCAATTGGTGCACATAATCAATCATGCAACCGTGCAGTCTCTATAGATAAACACTGGGCATTAAACGGATTGTACTGAAGAATTAAATGCTACCATTCAACCAAATCAGGGCATCACATTTAATCTTTGCTAGATCCTCCACAGCCAACTGTAAGTGTTGTTACTGTGATGTGGAATTGGGGAAATAACAGCTTCGCTATGCTTATCAAGTGCTCAAGCTCTTAGCATGTAAATACAGTATTCTTTAACTGCTCACTACCTCTACCTCTGGAAATAGCACAAGAACTGTTCTTTGGGATCTTTGATAGGGTAACATAGTTCAGATGACCAGCACAGAGCCACATCAAACTCCTTTGGCATGAATTAAAACACTGGCTTATCACCTATTGTGCCTGACTTTTAGTAATGTTGTTGGGGTTAAGTTGAAGTGATTTCTTGCAGTCAGCTTCAGTAATCTAATGGAAGGCATTTGCAAAAAAGTGAAGCCTATTATAGCAGCAAGTAGGGACCAACACCATATTATGCACATATGGATGTAATTTGTAAGGGATTCCAAAAGGCTTTGCCCATGTAATGTAAGTGTCCAGCTTCATATGCAGAGTGACACTGTGCCTGCAGGTTTTCATTGGAGCCATGTAGGATATATTATTATACCTGGTACTACTCGATTAATTCATTGCTTTTGGTCTTCAAATGACTAATGAGTTTTAACATGCTAAGGCCACATCTGCACTTTGGATAAGACTGGGCAGTCTTGGCATATTGTTCTTGGCATATTATTGTTCTAGGAGTTATAATGTGTTGTGATGAAATTGAAACTCTCAGTAACTGGTTACTGGGAGTTCCGTTAACTCTGGGTGAATGGGAATGTGGTCGCCTAGCGGTTAAGGTACGGGACTATGGACCAAAAGGTCCAGGGTTCAAATCCCACCTCTGCCAAGTTGCCACTGTTGGGTCCTTGAGCAAGGCCCTTAACCCACAATTACTTGGATTGTAAGACTGTACCAATTGTAAGTCGCTCTGGATAAGGGCGTCGGCTAAATGCTGTAAATGTAAATGTAAACCTCAAGCCAGTTAAACATTTTAGGCCAGAAGTCCTCTTTTTTTTAAACAAAAATAAATAAATGTACAACAAATACATTGTGTTTAATAGGAAATACAACAATTTATAAATATATATATATATATATATATATATATATATATATATTCACACCTCCATCTTCAAAAATGTTTAGTGCTACAGATCAAAAGGCATTAAAATCGTCACAGCGAGCACTTTGCTTTGGTCTTAAAATTTCAGGTGCTGCTCTGAAGCATGTTGGTGAGAAAGTTTTCACCTCAGATAGCGGTATGAGGAGGAATGTTCCCAAGGTTCTGGTGGTGGTAACTGATGGGCGTTCTCAGGATGAGGTTAAGAAGAGTGCCTCCAAACTGCAGCATTCAGGTGAGTGCCAAAAATGTACTGTACAACTACCAGTTTTAAGATTCAGTAAGACGTGTTTTACAATATGTTCTTGAGGATAATGTTTACATGTGTCTTTCCAGGATTCAGCATGTTTGTCGTGGGTGTCGCTGATGTGGACATGACAGAACTGAGGAACATGGGAAGTAAACCAAGTGATAGGCATGTCTTCGTCGTTGATGACTATGATGCATTTGCCAAGATCCAAGACAACCTCATTACGTTCATCTGTGAAACAGCAACATCAAGTATGAATCTCTTCTTTTGGTGCATTTTGGGTTTCAGATTTATCTGGTCAACAAAATGAGAATCACTGTGTTGTTTTGTCTGTTTGCCCTCTTGCAGCATGTCCTTTGATTTATCTGGATGGATTCACATCACCAGGTAAGCTCAAGATTTTTAGATAATATGCAGACTGATATTGAGGCTTCTGAAAAAAAAGTGATTGCTCCATCACCTGGAACAGTGACAATGAGATATATTAGTTATATTTATGGAAGTCAAGGAGTTCTTTGGTGGGAAGAATTTTAGTCATGTTGTACATATCACAGCAAAGTGTAGCAACCTTGGGTGTTTCCAAGTGCTCATATGCTTGGAATGAGGCAGCATTCCCAAAGTAGGTTGACCAGTGAGGTTGTATTAAGGTTTAATAAGAGATGATGGTTGTTTTTAATGGAGCATGCCCTCACCCCACAGATTGATTGATATCATGTGATGGAGAATCTTAGTTTTTGGTTGTGATTTGACATTGACTGAATTGGGAAAATATGGAACAAAATTGCTCCTACTATACTGCAAAGTACTTGTAGTAATATACAGCATGTCTTCTTTGTTTTGAACATTTCTCTATTCAGGCTTTAGGATGCTTGAGGCTTTCAACATCACTGATCGCACCTTCGCTGGTATGAATGGAGTGTCAATGGAATCAGGCACTTTCAACAGTTATATCACCTACCGACTTCACAAGGATGCATACATCAACCAGCCTACAAAGTATGTTGAAGTGTATACCTTCTTTGTCTGCTCTGAGCAATTGGCTACCAAGTTATCACTATCTTTAATGATCTTTGAATGTTTCACCATTTGCAGTCCTTTTGGTGAACCTTCTCAGCTTGCAGCACAAGTCTGGTTTGTTGTTCTTTGACTTAGTTGAAATGATGTCAGGTGGAGAAAATTATTGTTGTAAAAAAAAGTCCAAACCTGCCCAATATAACATAGTCGAGGAGAAAAGTAGAGACTCAGAGGTCAGGAAATGAGGTTTACTGGATCTCTTAAAATGCCTCCAGGCAGTGGCAATGTCACTCAAGAATTCTCTCCAGAGGTTACTGGCCAAGGTGTGAGCTATTAATTTTTTCCATAATGATTGGGATTTGTGCGTGGGTAGACTGTGAATTTGGAAATGCATCTAACACCAGAGGAAAAATACTTTCAATATGTTGCAATTTCTTAAAGAATGAAACCTTTTTCCTCCATCATGTCTATTTCAAGGCAGCAAGACTTCACATAGCCTCCTGTTTTAACACTCGTTACACATTCCTCTCTCAATGACTCTATAATTTTCTTGACAAAAACACAGTCTGATGGGGTGGACACAATCATCATTTTTGTCTGAATGTTTTTTTGGACGTTGTCTAATTTTTATAGAGGCACATTAATGTTTTTTGCCTTTAAGGGAAATCCATCCAGATGGACTCCCTCCATCATACACCATCATACTCCTCTTCCGACTCCTCCCTGACTCACCCAAGGATGCGTTTGACCTGTGGCAGATTGCAGATGGCAGCAACAACCCTGAAGTTGGGCTTACTCTTAACCGTAAATGCAACTTTATTCATTTACTGTAGTAAATGTGTGTGAGGTTGACCTGTCCTTTCTACAAGTTGTGTTTCTTAATCAACTATTTCAGTAAATTACAGAATTCATGAACAAATAATTACAGCTGGCCATTTGTTCCTTCTCAGTAATAATATGGATTTTCAAACTTGGATGTTGTGTAAAACATAAATAAAACAGAATATGATGATTTGCAAATCCTTTTCAACCCATATTCAATTGAATACACTACAAAGACAAGATATTTAATGTTCAAACAGATAAACTTGATTGATGTTTTGAAAATATTCACTCATTTTTAATTTGATGCCTGCAACACATTCCAAAACAATTGGGACAGGGGCAACAAAAGACTGGGAAAGTTGAGGAATGCCCAAAAAACACCTGTTTGGAACATTCCACAGGTGAACAGGTTCATTGGAAACACATGAGTCATGATTGGGTATAAAGGGAGCATACCCGAAAGGCTCAGTCGTTCACAAGCAAGGATAGGGCGAGGTTCACCACTATGTGAACAACTGTGTGAGCAAATAGTAGAACAGTTTAAGAACAACATTTCTCAATGTGCAATTGCAAGGAATTTAGGGATTTCATCATCTACAGTCCATGATATCATCAAAAGGTTTTGAGAATCTGAAGAAATCTCTGCAAGTAAGCAATAAGGGAACACAATTTGTCGCTCCATCTACAATTGCAAGTTAAAACTCTACCATGCAAAGCGAAAGTCATATATTAACAACACCCAGAAACGCCACTTTCTTCTCTGGGCCTGAGCTCATCTACGATGGACTGACGCAAAGTGGAAAAGTGTCCTGTGGTCTGACGAGTCCATATTTCAAATTGTTTTTGGAAATCATGGACGTCGTGGCCAAAGTGGAAAAGGACTATCCAGATTGTTATCAGTACAGAGTTCAAAAGCCAGCACCTCTGATGGTACGGGGGTGTGTTAGTGCCCATGGCATGGGTAACTTGCACATCTGTGAAGGCACCAGTAATTGCAACATATACTGCCATCCAAGCAACGTCTTTATCAGGGACGTCCCTGCTTATTTCAGCAAATCAATGCCTAGCCACATTCTGCACGTGTTACAACAGCGTGGCTTCGTAGTAAAAGAGTGCGGGTACTAGACTGGCCTGCCTGCAGTCCAGACCTGTCTCCCATTGAAAATGTGTGGCGCCATATAAAGCGCAAACTATGACAATGGAGACCCCGGACTGAAGTTGTACATCTAGCAAGAATGGGAAAGAATTCCACCTACAAAGCTTCAACAATTGGTGTCCTCAGTTCCCAAATGCTTATTGAGTGTTATTAAAAGGAAAGGTGATGTCACACAGTGGTAAACATGCTCCTGTCCCAACTGTTTTGGAACGTGTTGCAGGCATCACATTCACAATGAGTGAATATTTGCAATAATCAATAAAGTTTATTCGGTTGAACATGAAATATCTTGTCTTTGTAGTGTAGCAAATGAATATGGGTTGAAAAGGATACATATACATACACTATGTATATATATTTTCCCCGATCTTTTTTACCATGACCTCAGGTAAAACTCAAGGGACTCTAAGTCTGACTGATGGCACCTTCAGTTCTATGGAACTGTCTTTAGTCATTACTAGATGTGCCATTCCATATCTGTTTTGAAATGTATCCAAGGTTATTTCTAGATTACAGATATCTGTCACAATTGCTTTCCTTTCTGTTTCCAGCTTCAAGCAAAACCCTCACCTTCTACAACAAGGACATTAGAGGTGATCTCCAGAAAGTAATTTTCAGCAATGAACAAGTCAAGAAAATCTTTCATGGAAGCTTCCACAAGGTATGAGCTATGGAATATCACAGTAGTGACTGGGTAACATAATTCTACACAAGTAAAAATACAAGTGAGAAAAAGGCGATGTCAATATTCAATGTTCAACATCAAATTCTTGTTCTTCAAGACTTGCGCAGTTCAACCTGATTTCATGGATGCCTTCCCTGGCATCTTGCTTGTTGTTTCAGGTAGTCCCACAGATTTTTGTTATGTTCCTCAATAAGATAATGAGAAAAAGACAAAACCCGGTTATTCATGAGCTCAGTGTAGGCACTGTGGTTCAAATTAACTGTCACCTCAGTCAAAGGACCCATTTCCATGTAATTAAAACACCCCCAGAACATGACAGAAACTCCTTCAGCTTGAACCCACCTTGCACGCAGTCCTCATTGAAGGTTTCCTGAGGTCAAGATTCATCTGACCAGATAACACATTTTCAGTCATGAACAGTGCAATTTTGTTTGTCTCTTCACCCACTATAACGTGTAACCAATGTAACTTTGTGAGCAGATGTCTCATATGTGCCACTCTGCTCCATATGTTCATGGTATGCAGTTCCTGCAGTGTGTTCTATCTGAAATTGGCTATGAGATCTGCGTTGATATCTAGAAGCAATTCTTGTGTGGAAGTGATTTGTATTCACAAGCCGTGAAATACAGTGGAGATCCCTGTCCATCAATTTAATCTTGGCACAATTCTGCAAAGAATTATCTGTGAACTAGAATTTTTGCCACTGCTGGTAGACCCATATGACATTACACTTCGATACCCATGCAAATTCAGTGACTTCCTTCACACTATGGTGCATTGCAGTCACAACTGTTTGCCGATTATTAACTTCTTCACTGCACTGTACCACCTCTTCTCAATCTCTGAATCCCGATACACACTCCACAGGTATTTATAGCCTGATCAACCTAGTGCTTGAAGTTACTACCACCTTAAACATGCAAGGTGACTTGCCCAGTGTATATATATATATATATATATATATATATATATATTTATATATATATATATATTATCATATATATATATATATATTATATATATATATATACATACACACATACACATACCTAATACCGAGTCTGGTTGGTTTTTGAACCCTGTTCTGAATTATGAGTTAGTTCTGGGCAATAGGCTGTGGCCAGTACTGTAGCTGTTGCATTTTGGAATTGGTGGCCTTTGGTTTCTGCTGTGAGCCTACTGTGTATTTAGTGACTTCCTCCTCTTTCAATGCGGCTACTAATCTGTAAAGACTAGGTGTAAGACCTATTTTATTTAGTTAACCAACATTGGTCAAATAGATTATAGGCTGCCTACACAGTAAGGAAGCCTCTATGTTGTGGAATATATCTGTTTTAAAATAATAATAATAATAATGATAATATAATAATAATAATAATAAATATCCCATAGCATGCTATCCCAGATAACAACAACCTCATCTGAAGTGTTCAGTGGATGCTTCTTTCTAGTAATGTTATTCTACTCTGTCACTATTGCTACGTCTAGTAAAGTGTATTGGTGCACTTTTACATTGTTAATATGTGCCTTGATGTTTGTTGAGTCATCCACGAGGCTCACATTGAATCGATGTAATGTGGTTAAAACCTGGGCTCCTTGTGCTTCATTTAAACCTGAAAAGAGCCTCTCATTTATGTTGGGTAGTACATTTATTAAAGTGGGACTTACTTTGTAGACACCCTTTATAAATCACATACAGGATATGTCAGAGAGTGCAGACTACTTTACCCTGCATTTTCCTTTCAGCAGTAAAGCACTCAGACATGTGAAGGAGATGGGTGTATAGTTGAAAGATTAATAGAATGTTTTTATTTTTGCATTTTGGTCTGTCCAGCAGGATTTTTGCAAAGGTAGACTTGTTAGCTAGAGCCAAACCAGTGCAGGGTTGACAGTTTGCACAGTACCATAACAGTCCTGTGGTCAGACATTTTTCCCATTACCACCAATCTGAAACAGTGCTGACCTGGACTATGTCACTGTTGGTTTTATTTTGTTGACTGAACCATGGCATTTCAGTTACTGGCTCATCTGTTCTGTGTTTCCCAGGCTAGAATCTTACAACTGATGCATTATTATTTGCAGTGAGACTTCCAGTTTTCCATTCATGGATGTGATTCATGAATGCCTCCTTCACATCCTTTTCAAAAAGAGTAGAGAAAGAGAGCCATCAAAGCAGACTTTAAAGCTCTTTCTGATTAATGATGCCAAATATCACACAGAAAACACCATTTTTCGTCTTTAAACGTATTGTATCCCTCCAAGTTCTACTTTATGAATCCCTTATGTTAAATTACCACTGAGCTTTATGATTTGTGGAATGGTTTACACAAGCATCGTCAGTACAAATTCCTTGCTGAACATGCACTGACTTTATGATCAATGGGTTACGTTCAGTGGTTTTTCAGATTTGATTATAGTCAGAAGATGAAGGGGGAAAGCAGGCAACCAGAGCAACAATCATGAAATGGAGGGAGATAAGGATTATGGGGCACTGAGTACACAATGAAATCGCATGCTAATTTGGCTTAAAAAATGACTCCCAAAAATTGATAGCAGTCAATGTAAACAGCTTTAGCTGTAAGATTATGTAATTAGCTGTAATAAGCTTTCATAAAGTATAAAACAAGCCAATTGTACAACAGAATTTAATGTTTACAAAGGGTTGTTCAATTCAACTTCTAATTATCCTTTTAAATGCTTCTTTTGTAAGATAATATCTATTGTACTGTAAAATGTCTGTATGCCAGGACAAGCCTTTAAATGAATGATGTCAGCATCCAGCCCAGATCCCAGATCCCCGATCCCCCTGGTATACAGTCAAATAATGGGTTTGCTTGCCAAAGATGTTGACCATCATGTAACATGTTTTGCCAAGACCCATGACCTAAGTTTGTGGGTTGGTGTAAAAACAAAAAAAAATCTGGGTTGTTCTTGCCAGACTATTTAAACGAAAAAAGTAAATGCAATGGTTGAACAAAGTGGGGGAACAAGAGTACGTTTGATGGCCACAGCTGAGGAAATTAAATGGTATCAAGATGTGATTCTGCTGTGCTCAACAGTAAAAGTCTAAAGACTACACTTTGGGAACAGAATGGAAAAAGGCATCTGGAAAGTTGGACAGCATGAGGTCTCTCACGTATAGTACATGCAACAGACAAATAACACAGCTAAACCTTTTAAGCTATAATTCATGCTGATGGCAAGGTTTCCTTCTTGGTTTTACCACTAGTGCAGTGTTACATCTAGGATTAATAATAGCATATTATTAACATCACTGGGAGCTCGGGTGGCACGGTGTACTAATGTGCTGGCTATCACAGTAGGCCAGGTTGGGCCTCACATGTAGACACTATTGGCTGAGAGAGGGGAGGCCAGATAGGTGATTATCCCTTCACATTGAAACAACGACCCATTCCTAGCCCTACCATGAACTGACATTCCATCCAGAGCATCCTTACAACTGTGCCCTGTGCCCCTGCAACCCTTACCAGGAAAAAGCAGGGTTAAAATGTAGAAAAAGAAAAATATTTATAATGGTAAAACACAACTAGAGTTGCTTTATGATCTTTAAATAATAGCTTGACTGGGAAAGTGAGCCCATCAGTGTCTGTACCAGAAGGTCAAATGTTGCTAAGCTTTGTGGGTTTAGATATGCCATTTGCAAAGATGACAGTGTGTGACAACATTCAGAATGTTCCTGCACAAGACTTAATCCTTTAACTGGATTTATAAAATAAACATGTATTCATTAGTTCTGTTTCTCTTCACAGCTCCATATCACTATTTCACCTAAAAATGTCAAGCTGAACATTGATTGCCACGAGGTGGCCGAGAAAGAGATCAAAGAAGCCAGGAACATCTCCAGAGATGGCTATGAAGTCCTTGGTAAAATGTCTGGTGGTGCGAGTAGGCAATCAGCCACAGTAAGTGCAGGTTACATTATATCATACAGTAAAAAATATATATATATATACTGCTCAAAAACTGAAGGCTGAAGGGAACACTTGGAGTTATATTGTGTTGTTTAAGTGTTCCCTTTATTTTTTTTGAGCATATATATAAACTCTGTTCATTCCATTTTATAGCCATGTAACACTGGCTATGTGGACTGTGGTAGCCTAGCGGTTAAGGTACTGGACTATGGATCAAAAGGTCCAGGGTTCAAATCCCCCCTCTGCCAAGCTGCCACTGTTGGGTCCTTGAGCCCACAGTTGCTTGGATTATAATATTGCATCAATTGTATGTCGTACACAAGGTATTATAAACAGAGCAGTTTGTATTAATCGTTGGATTGCTCAATTTTCTTTTGTGTGTTTTTCTAACTCGCTGTGGGTGATGTGCACGTGGGCATGTTTCTTTGTTGCTAAATACTGCGGCTCAATGGAAGCCATCTGTAACATCCGTTCCTGTTCCCTTTTGTTCTTTTGTAGTTCCAGCTCCAGATGTTTGATATTGTTTGCAGCATGGGCTGGACGAGTCGAGACAAATGCTGTGACCTGCCATCAACAGTAAGAATATTTCATACCATTGATAAGCAGGGTTCCTCTTTCCTGTGGTTTGCATGCATCTCATTGTAACTGTAACTTTCAATACAGTTTAAATAGAAGTCATTCTTCTAACAGCCATTGGTTTGAAGTGTGGCGAATGTAAATGTTACATTTTCAAACTGTGCAAACCTAGTAAACCACTGCACTTGTATGATCACATTTGTTAGCTGTTATATTGGGTTAATAGGTGATGCAATGAGGTAAATTAAATTAAATGTAATTCAGTACTGTTGCTTCAGTTACTATGTCAGCTACAGTTGTTTCTGCTGGACTCCATAGCACTATTCTCTGGTCCATGCCCTTATTTTCAATGCAAACTGCTTTAAAACTAAAAAATAAAGATTGATTGATTAGCCTTAGGCTAAAGCATAGGTAAATTGATTTCATTTCCCAATTTTCTCAGATTATTTTTTATTATTCTTTGCAACCCTGGTACCCTGCCTAAGGTATGGGTATGGGACTGTGGTAGCCTAGTGGTTAAGGTACTGAACTCTGGATCAGAAGGTCCAGGGTTCAAATCCCACCTCTGCCAAGCCGCCACTGTTGGGTCCTTGAGCAAGACCCTTAACCCACAATTGCTAGGATTGTAAGATTGTATCAAATTGTAAGTCGCTCTGGATAAGGGCGTCTGCTAAATGCTGTAAATGTAAAATGTAAATGTAAGGAATTTCATTACCCTCCTTTTCATGGAATGGAGTGCATACAGGGCTTTAGTCTATGGTCCCACTTTAGGTCCCTGTATGAAGTCTTAAGCACAGCCTGATATCCTGTCTTTTTGCCTGATTTTTTTTTCTTTTACTGTTATGTCAACAAATATTTTTCTCTTCCTTGCAGAGAGATGAAGCCAAATGTCCAGCTCTTCCCCACTCCTGCACTTGTGCTCAGGATAGCATAGGCCCTCCAGGACCTGCCGGCCCTTCGGTAAAACAATTCTATTCCCTTTGGCCCCACCAATTCTTCAAGACATTGTGCTAGCACAGCAAATCTTGCTTCTCATGATGGAGGCAGAGGGGTGTAGTATTTCAAGTATGGCCAAGCTGTAATTTCTTTTCTGCTCTTTGCATTAAGTCCAGGGGCATAAAAAGGAGGACACCTCTATATGTTAGCTTATTATTGTGCTTGGACACCAGTCAAGGTGTTGGTGATATTCATGAGCATGAATCACAGCTAGCTGTTGGCGTCTTACAGACATATAAGGAGCGGTTAAAGGAGCCAAACCTGCAGAAAATGTGCAGCAAAAGTTTTGAATATGAGAGCTGGGAAAAATTTAAATCCCTGAAAAGCCTTTTGGTTTAGTGCTGGAATCTTGTGCTTTTCAGTCTTTGATCATGGCTGTGTTTTATTTTTCCAGGGAAGTCCTGGATCGAAAGGCTCACGTGGTGAACGAGGAGATTCTGGTCCTGCGGTAAACACATTTTGTTTTATGCTTTGTTGACCCTTAAGCATGTACCACAATTGACCCAGTCCCAGTCCCAGTCCTTAACCATCTGAATTAGCTATCTATATTCTTGCTCATCTCACCCTGTGATGATTTATATGGTGTTCACATACTCCTTGACTATATCTTATTTTTCCATCCAGGGTCCAATGGGCCAACGTGGAGAGCAGGGCCCCCCTGGCCAAATGGGACCACCAGGTCCACAAGGCCCCAATGGATTGTCTATTCCCGGTGAACCTGTAAGTTATGAACATTCTGAAGTTGCTTTGTTCTGCACTGTCTTTGTTCATAATCAGAGTTTAATTTTTAACTCAATAGTGAGGTGAACACTAGAGGTGATGAAACACATGTCAGAACCGTAATATATACAATGTTGGCTACATACAGTATATATACAGTCACTAAGCACTTTATTAGGAACATTGGGACAACTACATATTCATGCAATTACCTAATCAGCCAGCAGTGTAACACATACAGTGGTGCTTGTAAGTTTGTGAACCCTTTAGAATTTTTTATATTTCTGCATAAATATGACCTAACACATCATCAGATTTACATACAAGTCCTAAAAGTAGATAAAGGGAGCCCAGTTAAACAAATAAGACAAAAATATTATACTTGGTCATTTATTTATTGAGGAAAATGATCCAATATTACATATTAGTGAGTGGCAAAAGTATGTGAACCTTTGCTTTCAGTGTCTGGTGTGACCCCCCTGTGCAGCAATAACTGCAACTAAACGTTTCCTGTAACTGTTGATCAGTCCTGCACACCGGCTTGGAGGAATTTTAGCCCATTCCTCCGTACAGAACAGCTTCAGCTCTGGGATGTTGGTGGGTTTCCTCACATTAACTGCTCGCTTCAGGTCCTTCCACAACATTTTGATTTAATTAAGGTTAGGACTTTGACTTGGCCATTCCAAAACATTAATTCTTCTTTGACCATTCTTTGGTAGAACGACTTGTGTGCTTAGGGGCGTTGTCATGCTGCATGACCGACCTTCTCTTGAGATTCAGTTCATGGACAGATGTCCTGATATTTTCTGTTAGAATGCTTTGATATAATTCAGAATTCATTGTTCCATCCTGGCCCAGATGCAGCAAAACAAGCCCAAGCCATGATACTACCACCATCACGTTTCACAGATGGGATAAGGTTCTTATGATGGAATGCAGTGTTTTCCTTTCTCCAAACATAACACTTTAATTTAAACCAAAAATTTCTATTTAGGTCTCATCCATCCACAAAACATTCTTCCAATAGTCTTCTGGCTTGTCCATGTGATCTTTAGCAAACTGCAGACAAGCAGCAATGTTTTTTTTGGAGAGCAGTGGCTTTCTCCTTGCAGCCCTGCCATGCACACCATTGTTGTTCAGTGTTCATCTGATGGTGGACTCATGAACATTAACAATAGAGAATGTGAGATACGCCTTCAGTTGCTTAGAAGGGGTCATTTGTGACCTCGCCAACTATTACACGCCTTGCTCTTGGGGTGATCTTTGAGGGTTGACCACTCCTGGGGAGGGTAACAATGGTCTTGAATTTCTTCTATTTGTACATAATCTGTCTAACTGGTTTTGGTATAGACCAAACTCTTTAGAGATTGTTTTTCAACGTTTTCCAGCCTGATGAAGATCAACAACTCTTTTCTGAGCTCCTCAGAAATCTCCTTTGTTCATGCCATGATACACTTCCACAAACATGTTGTGAAGAGCAGACTTTGATAGGTCCCTGTTCTTTAAATAAAACAGGGTGCCCACTCACACCTGATTGTCATCCCATTGATTTAAAACACCTGTCTCTAATTTCACCTTCAAATTAACTGCTAATCCTAGAGGTTCACATACTTTTACCAGGAAATGTTTAGTTGCAGTTATTGCTGCACAGGGGGGGTCACACCAGATACTGAAAGCAAAGGTTCACATACTTTTGCCACTCACTAATATGTAATATTGGATCATTTTCCTCAATAAATAAATGACCAAGTATAATATTTTTGTCTCATTTGTTTAACTGGGTTCTCTTTATCTACTTTTAGGACTTGTGTGCAAATCTGATGATGTTTTAGGTCATATTTATGCAGAAAATATAGAAAATTCTAAAGGCTTCCACAAAATTTTCAAGCACCACGTACTGTAAAATCACATTGCAACCAGTTTCAGGTTATGTCCAGATCAGCCACCAGTGTAGCCACCAGTTTCTGTAACTGTTGGTCTCCTAGGATTTTTTACACACCAAAAAATCTGTAGAGTTTGCTCAGAATGATGCAATAAAGAAGAAATATCCAGTCAGCGGCAGTTCACAGACGGAAAAGTCTTGTTGATGAGAGAGGTCAAAGGAGTATGGTCACACTGGATAAAGCTTACAGAAAAGCTACAGCAAACCCAGATAGGCACTTTATACCAATTTTGTGGTGTGCAGAAAAGCATCTCAGATTGCACAACACATCAAACCTTAAGGTGGGTAGGCTACAACAGGGAGGCCCAACACAGTATTAGTTCAGCATACCCAATAAAGTGGTTGTGAATGTCTATATATCTCATTTGAAATGTGTGTCTGTGTGTTATATATGTATGTATGTATATGTGTATTATATATATATATATGTTTTGTGTATATATATATATATATATAATTATATCTGTATATATATATTATATATATATATATATATATATATGTATATATATATGTATGTATATAAGAAAAGCATAACAACATTGGATGTCACAAGATTCAAAGACAGATGTGGCAGCCATTGATTGTTCTCATACTCCTGGGTTTTTTTAAAGTACCGCGTATTTTTCGACCATAAAGTGCACCGGATTATAAGGCGCATTAAATGAAACAAAACTCTTAAGTTTCCGTCGAAGCTCAGTTTGGTCTTTACCTGGCGCAGGGCGTCCTTCTTGCTTCCTCCACTTCCGTACCATTGATTCGTTAATGTTGAATTCCCTCACAGCTGCTCTATGACCATGTTGTACTGCGTGAACTGATAGCGTTGTGGGTTTGAAATCCGCTTCGAAAAATAAATGAATGCAAGTACCCTAATGCTGAAGCACATAACCGTATTACTCCGTTAATGCTGCGCACCTACGGTGGCCGTGAGCTTTTTTTTTTTCGTTAACTTACCAAGGCCGTGGCAAAACATTTTGACAGATTTATGAGCGCCGTGTACCATCTACAATCGGTTCTAGGTCAGAAAGCACAACCAGAATTAATTCATACATTAGATTCAGTCCTATTCTACTTTTGGTATCTTTTGGTAATGTGGAGGTCCCAGAGTTCATCTCTGTCTAGCTCTGGCACAAATTATGTTGTGCTCATAAACCTTAAATACACTTGTGCCTAGTGTGCATTTTTCTTTGTCCCTGACTGGAAGGTGAATAAATATATTATTTATCTAGGTTCTTAATCTGATCTGTAATGCCTTGACAAGTTAATGTTTTTTTTGTACTTTTCAGGGACGACCTGGACCAAAGGGAGATAATGGTGACCCTGGAATGCCTGGTCAGAGAGTAAGTGGTCCTATATATCTTGTATTGTATGTCTTGTATACGGAACAAAACCAGGAGGTACATTATATCTTTGTTTAAGCATGACATGGGTTTTACAGAGGTATTGTAAGACAGTGTTGGCAATATGTTTTAATGGGTTAAAAATGTTTATGGGTTTAGATTTATGAGTGTAATATAACTTAAAATTTTAATGTCCAGGGCCAAGTTTCCCAAAAGCTTTGAAAGCACACAGAGATTATAGTTAAAATGGTAGAGTGATCATCACATTGAATAATCTCTATACCAGTTAAGAGGATATTAACTTTAAGATGCTTTTGGGACACTGGCCACATTTTAGGATACCCAAAATACTGTACTTGTACAACTGTGGAATGATTAACAAGATGGATAAAGTGAATTATTTACTTCAATTATTACTTAATTTATTTATTTAAATTCATCAATTTAAATAAGTAATTAATAATTGATCCTTGATAATTGCTAATTAATCAACATATACAGTTCTATGCAAAATTATTAGGCCACCTTTGGATTAGACATACTATTGTGTTAGCAATGGTTTAATTATCATATACAATTATTTCTCAGTCTTTTTATTTGAATATAACTGGAAAATACAGGAAAATTTGTATGCAGTATTAAAAAACAGAAAAAAGTAATATTAGTTTGACAATTAATGTGACCTCCCCTTACACTTGAACAATAGCAGCAGCTGGCAGCTTCTTCGGGGTGCCAGGTAGACCGGCCAAAGAAGCTTGGTCAGGAAAGTTCTTTTTGAAAGGGTAACAGCTAAGAAACCCCATTTTTGGAGCAGTCACTCAAAATACTGACTTTTGCCTAAAGCCATTTTATTCTGAAAATTGTGTTTTTTTACATATGTTTTTACATGTACATATTTCCTGTATTTTCTGTTTGTATCTTTATAAAGAGACTGAGACATAATTATACATGGACATGACACCATTGCTAAAACAACAAATCTAATGGTGACCTAACACTTTTGCACAGTACTGTAGGTCTTCCCAGCATTGTGCTTAGTTTTATGTGATACAGCACAGATGTAGAAACATCATCATTGTGAATGATTGGTTGTGGTTTGAACTGGGTCCTACACAGCATGGAACCCCACTATTACCATGGGGCTTTTTCATAAATGTTGACCACATGGATGCAATAAAAACAGTCCTCCTCAATAGAAAATATTGTTTTATTTTGAAATATTTTAACCATCATATTTAATGTAAGTTACAAAATGTTAAATATTGATTTCCAGGGCCTTGTTGGTCCTCCTGGTCCTATCGGCCCTGTTGGCCCATCTGGAGTAAGGGTAAGACAACCTTTTCAGTACACACGAGACACATTTTTTTGCTCAACAACACAAATTCTTTCTCAGTGCCTCTTTTAAGTGTGCTTTTCCATCTTAGGACATGCTATGTCTGCTCTCACTGAACTATTGTACTGGGCTCCTCTCTGAGACATGTTTAAATTGGAATGGATGATTTCTTCCCAGAGATGTTACATTGCAGATGTTGTACAGTTTCTTATGGCCTCTGTTATCTGTATAGGGACAACCAGGACCAGAAGGCTCATCTGGACCTAGAGGTCCACCAGGACAAATGGTATGTATTGAGAAAGACTGTTTTTTTTATCCATCATGTTTCTTCTGTTATTGTTTTCCAGATAAATGTGAATAATGTTTCATATGCAAATGAGGATTGTATCAGAACCAGTACTGGAAGGGTTATGTTTAAAATATATTTTGCCACAGATTACAGAATGCATTCCCTTACGTGTAATTTGGATTAATTCAACATTGACCTACATTATTATTAGTGCACGTAACAGTGTGAAAGAAGGTGCCATTCACACAATACTGGTATCTAAAGTAAACTGAACCCAGGAGTCACTCTGAATGTATTTGAACACTTGCTGTAGGCTTAGAAGACTTGCTTGCAGACTTAATTAAATTGCTAAATTTTTATCTATTGATTCTAAGAATGTAACTCTTTTCTGATTACCACCTACTTAAACTGTAACTAGTAGTTTCTCAAATTTTATAATCAAAATACATAACACTATTACATGTAGACTGTTACTGAGGAGAATCTTATAACATTGAAATGCATGTGAACAAACACAGATGCTTTCTTTATAACATGCTTGTGCATACAAGCCCAAAGTTTGGATCAGACTATCATGATATTTTGAATAAACCTTTGTTTTCTCTTAAATCTAGTAGTGAAAATGTAGTTACACATGCTGGGTGATTTGTGTGTGAAGGTAAAACATGAACACACACTGTTTTTTATCTTTGCAGGGAAACCCAGGAGCTCCTGGGATGCCAGGAAATAGTGGAAAACCTGGAAATGCTGGAGAGCCAGGATTACCAGTATGTATAGATTTTGGGAGAATGTGTAGCATTCAAAATTGTGGACTGAATGTACTAGATTAATGTTCACCATATCAATTACAGGGACCTTCTGGCATAAAGGGAGAAAAGGGCGAGAGGGTATGTGCTGCTTTAATTGATGTTAATAGAAAGCATATGTTCAAAGGTATTTGCATTTCTATTTAATCCTGCCATGTGTTTGTTCTCTAGGGAGATACTGCTTCCCAAAATATGATGCGATCCATTGCTAGACAAGTCTGTGAGCAGCTAGTGAATAGTGAGTTATGCATCTGTTATTTACTTTTAAAGTTATTGTTTTAGACATACTTCTATTTCTGATACGATACACTTTATATCTGAAAGTTTTGGGAAACAAATTTGTATTAATATAGATTTTGTCCTGCGTTTGCTTCTATAATGCCTTAAATTTTTGGAAATGGCTTTCCACTAGATCTTGACTTTAAGGTAGGGCACTGATGTTGGGACAATTAGTCCTAGCTCATTGTTTGCATTCCAGTTTATATCAAAAGTGTCTGATGGAGTTAAGGTCAGGGCTCTATGGAAAAACAGTTCATAATGGAACTTTATTTTGGATGGTGGGCAGGAAGTTGTTGGCTTGTTGGGGAGGTGAAAGAGTCATGCTGTGTATAAGTGTGGTGTTCAGTACAACCCATTCTAATGCCTCTCTATTAAGATTCTATGCCTGCATAAATTATATTAAGAACCTGTTAGCAGTGTGGCTGATTTTCAGAGAACAGTCATTAATTGTGGTGTCTACATACTTCTGACCATATATTGTTCCAGAAGCAAAGCTCTGAATATTACCTGATATGATACTGATCTGATACTGAAATGAAATAGTAATCAGACAGTAATACAGATGACTGTCTTCAGATAAGTAGTGTAAAATGACACAAACGTGATAAAGGCAAGCTTTATGACCATTAATGTTCTATATTATCTTACATAATGTGAATCATATCAGCAAACTTCAATTGTAATCACAACATAAAATGTGCCAGTGCATTGGCTTTAAAATGTCAAATGTGATCTGAAACCGATCTAACATTTCATTATAGTATCGGGTTATTCCATATCTACTTTAACTTTAGGAATTTTCCAACCTAATATACAACAATTAACTTGCTTTCAGGACAAATGAGCAGAATTGACATGATGATGAACCAGATCCCCAGCGGTTACCGCAGCAACAACCCTGGTCCCCCTGGGGCTCCAGGGGCTCCTGGGAACCAGGGACCTCGTGGAGAACCTGGCCAGGCAGGACGCAATGGTTTCCCTGGAAATCCTGGTTTACCTGGGCCTCAAGGAGAAATAGGTTAGTTCTCTGGAAGCACTGCATGATTTACCCTTCTGTGTAGTGTGCTGATGGTGGGTTCTGTTTCCTGTGCTGATATTGTGTATGGCATGTATACATTAGAGTATAAGTGTTGAGAGCGGTTTGGGTTACAGCACATGTGAAGTTATGCGAGGAAGGGGAAGTGTTCTTCAGTTCTAGTCATGCCATTGCCATGTAATGTATCATTGCCAAGGTGAGTATAAGTAAATGCAGTTTTAGAGTGCTGGTAGACATGGACACTTGGCATTTATATCTTTACAGTAAAATAAACTGGTAGAAGCATATGGAGTGAAGGTAAGAAGAATTTTGTCCAATGAAAAATATTTAAAACGTAACAGAGATCTTAAAGCAGTGTAATAATCTTGTGTAATATTGACATCTGGGGTGGCACGGTAATGCAGTGATCAGCACCGTCGCCTCTGGTACTCTGGTTTCCTCCCACATTCCAAAAACGTGTGTCAGTCTTAGTGTGTGAGTGTTTGTGCTCTACGAGGGGTTGGTGCCTTGTCTAGGGTTGTTCCTGCCTTGTGCCCTGTGTTGCCGACAAGGCACTAGCTTTCCCACGACCCTGACTAGGATTAAGCAGATAAGACAATGAATGAATGAATGTCGACATTTGCATTGTGTTGGTTGATTGAAAATATAATTATATTTTCAACAGCTTTTTTCCCCCAATAAAATCCATTTTAAAACTGGGACTCTCTTCTATTTGTCATAATATACCCCATATGTAGTTATAAAAAAGTCTTTCTGGTTGTTACTATCACATGATTGCATGTACATGTAGGGACTGTGGTAGTCTAGCGGTTAAGGTACTGGACTCTGGACCAGAAGGTCGAGGGTTCAAATCACACCTCTGCCAAGCTGCCACTGCAAGGCCCTTAACCCACAATTGCTTGGATTGTAAGATTGTACCAATTGGAAGTCGCTCTGGATAAGGGCGTCTGCTAAATGCTGTAAATGTAATTGTAAATGTACACTTATGGCTGAAACAGTGATTTTGACCATTGTTTAGATATGGCAACAGACTCCATGAAGCTTGAATACGTTTCAGTTTTTGTTGATTTACTTTTTGACCTCCTGCATCTTTGCAGGGTTGCCAGGAGAGAAAGGTGAAAGAGGAGCCCCAGGCGTTGGCACTCGGGGACAGAGAGGATTATCCGGACCACCTGGTATGTATTTGGCAGACTAATTTGCAACATTTCACCCAAAACACGCTTACCTAAGGATAGAATCCCCCCAAAAATAAGTAATGAATGGGCAATGTTTAGCACTGCTTTGATAGACATTGTTTCTGAAATGTTTACATGTCATTCTTAAACATGTGCTTTTATGTACAGCTAGTTTTGCAACTACAGATGGGACTGACAGACCTAACAGAATTGTTTAACACTTCCAGCTCTCAAACTTACAATGCAAATGTATTTCTGGAGGAGAAGCTGTTGGTGGGACCCAGGGAAGGTCATAATCCTGTCCTCAATTCAAATGATAGATGTTGCTGGAATTAGTTCTCTAGTTGTTCATTCATCTCCTTGAGAACCATTACTCCATCATCATGGCTGCCAGTATACACTGCACTTCAGGCATGAGTCTTACTTTGAGAATTAAGGCAGTCTTGTTGGGTGAGTGTCAAGGCTGGGTGTGAAGGAATGAGATTTACCTAGATGGCTTTTATGGACTTCAGTTTGGGAGCAATACTTCATTATTTTTGTCCATTATGCATTCAAAGTGTTCCCAGCAAAACATGACATATTTTCTTTCTAATATTTATGTCATCCTTGCCTGGGAGAGGCCCACACAGATGTTTCCACATGTTGCTCGAGTCAAGCAAACTGTTAATCAGTAGTGGGGGACAGACATGCATACATTTTAAAATACATTTTTTTAAGAACAAGGCAGTGTGTTCATTTGGTGGGTTCCATGCGGAGTCATTATCAGAGGGTGTTTTTTATGAGGCCTAATGACGCTAATCATATTAGGAACATATGGTAAGATTTTAACAGCAATTCTTAATAAGCCGTCATTTACAAAGAGGCATCGAGTTTATTGTGATTCAGTTTTGTTGGGCATCCCTACTTTTGCCAAATTGCACATGTTAAAAATTAATGATCGGTTACATAGAAACAGTAAACATAGTATATTGGAGATCAAAAGAACATTTGGCCTCTGAGGCAACAGTCAATGTGGGCAGTGAGTTTAATTACTATTTAGTATGCTAGCCAGAGAACACCAGGTTTAAGATTGCTGTAACTGAAAGTTGAAAAAGAATGAACATATCTGGGATTCCTTTATAGCCACACAAATTAGTCACAGCCCCATCTGTGAATGAAGTAAAAGAATAAAAGTTATATGCTTACAAATGTAAGTGTGGAATCAGGCTGTTACAAAAAAGTTCTCTCCAGGGACCTCATGTGCTGACTGAGAACAGGGGCTGAAATCATTTGGAACATGGTTTGCACCGTCTAGACAGAAACAGGAAAGGGGGGTGGGGGGCTCCTTTGAGATTCCCCCAATCCCTCACGCTTTTAATTGAGCGGTCCAAATGTTTAAATTACAGTGTAGAAACCAGTTTTCCCTTTCCACTTCCCATTGAGCTTTAAGAGTGATGTCAGTGGATCTCTGATGGTTTTGTGCCCCTGTCTATTGCTTCATTTCAGGCCCACCAGGCTTATCCCAAACCGGTCCTCCTGGTCCTACAGGCTCAGATGGACCACGTGGACCACCAGGGCGTCAGGGTACTCCAGGTATCAGAGGACCACCTGGACCTGCAGGTTACTGCGATTCCTCTCAGTGTGTTGGAATCCCATACAATGGGCAGGGATATCCAGGTACGCATGCCAGTTAGAGAGAGTGGCTCTAATAATGTATTGATTTATTATATATCTTAAACAGGAGTGAACAGCATGCATGTTTTTTTAACAAATCAACAAAATAAGCAATAAATTAACACTAACACCGTCTTTAACCCATTTCAGGTATGGCATAGTATGCTTAATATGCTGCGTGTCCTTCTTAAACATTGGCATCCTGAAAAAAAACCTGGCTGAGAGATCAGCGCACTTGCTAATACGCTTTTAAGGATAAGCACCATGGATTTGATTAATGAACATTTGCACACCAACTCTTAAAGCAAAGCAAACCAAAGAAAGGACTGGACTGCCACTAACACCAGCTCACCACTACTCTATAAGGCAGACCCCTGTGATCGCTACATATCTGGCCTGGTTGCGTCTTCAACTACAAAGCTGCAAACAGCAAGAGTGAGCTTACTTTTGCTGTAGTAGCATGAAAAACTACTAACCATGATGAGTATAACCATGTTTGACAGTGAATACAATGGATGAGGTGTTTGTAAATAAACCTTGTAAATGAATTTCACTTAAGCAGTCAACTAAAGTGGGTTAGTATGTCATCAAGCTTGTGCCTCTTAACTTGCTTCTTGCTGACTGCTGACATAACCTTTATAACTTTTTTTCCTTATGTTGCTTTATTTCATAAGTACAGCCCTTGCTCAGGTTAAAATTGTAGCATGTGCTCCATGTACATTGTGTTTGCTCACAAACAAGTCAGTTTTTTCTTATTTGTATTTTGATTTATCCTATGTTATAATACCTCAGTGTTCCATGGATATATTAGCCAAACTAATTGTAGTCTTTATATGATAACACCACATCTGTTTTTGTTTCTATGATAAACTAATTGCTAAGAACAGCGATGATTGTAAATGTATTCCAAATTTCAGATGACATATTTTACTTTGAATCCCAAGAAAATACTAAATATTTAACCCTAAAATACAATGCTCAATTGGCCAAATAATATTTCTAACCAGGTGGCTACCAACCTGGGCCTGATACCTACGTAGTGCCAATTCCTGCGGAACCGGCAGAAGATACTGTGACAGAGATACAGTCCCCCGGTTTACGAAACCAGCGTGGAAAGCGATCACTTTCAGCAAAGGAAACTAAAAGGATAGAAGCTTAAACCAAAAATAATGCACCTTTACACTTTGTGTCCCACACCCGTGGGACATCATCAGAAACTAATCGTACTGGATCAGGTTTTATACATATTCACAGTTAATATTGTCCAGTTGAAATAAGGCTGATATTCAACCATTGTTTCATTTTGCTAAACCTGTGTGCTCTTTCACTGCCACCAAACTTTCTGTGCCTGTAATACAGCTGCCTTTACTGAAAGGTCAAATGTATAGACTCACACCAAACCGAATTGTCACAGATCAATTGCACATTTTAGAAAAGACTTGTTGTCTGCAGTGCAGGTTTATTCGAACTACCCTCACATAACTGAGGAATATTGGCTGTAATTAAATTCTCATTTTGGAAGCTTGTTAGGCCAGGCTTTTGTTTCATTATTCTAAATATTTAACTGTTATATACAAACTCACAGCTCATTTTAACAATTCTGGAATTGCATGACTGTGTTGTATATTTAGTAAGTACATTTTAAGACCAGAACATAGGTTTTTTGTTTTATATCGATGTCAAATGCATTTGGAATTTGTTGCAAGACTATGGTCATAGAATTGCTCCTCTATATTGTAACTGCACATTGTGAATTCTCAGCCTTATTTTCTTATTTATTTCTGAACCAGAAGAGGCATTTTTCAATAAAACTACTGAAAATGTTTGTCCTGTGTCACTGATCTGTTCTAGCTGCTGTACCAGTTTGAGTCATATCAAAATAAATTCATAAAACTTTGCACTCAGTTGAATGCATAGGCTGGATTGTCTTAGAGAATAACCATAAAACTATTCCATTATGTCCTGTAGATCACAAATGGTTACAGAATTCAGGTTTAGCAGCATGTTGTATGTAGCCTGTGGAACTGAATACTCCTTTGTAAAGCTTTACCGAGGCCTAGGCTCCAAATGAGCACATCAATGGCACAGTAGCAAATAAAAATTCCATGACACACATAAGGAAACCTGCCAGTGGAACCAGGTGCATAAGGATAAACCATTGTCATCTTGGTGACATCAGAAAGTTATATTAAACATTTGAGGAGTTCTGGTATAACACCATACAGATTCTCAACCACCGTGGAACTCGTCAAATTCCTTTCTTGACGCAAATTCACAAGAAAAATTTGTCTGTTATTGCCGTTTGCATGGTATTTGCCAAACTTGCTTAAACGTCTATGACTCGAGCTGCACAACTCGATTCATGATTCAAACACAGTCATTCAAATTCACAATAGCTCTTTCCCAGGGAGGATCTGTGCAGTGTTTATCATGTTTTTATTTATTTTTACATGTACAGTACTGTATTCTTAGTGAAAATAAGTCTCCACTGACCTAAAAAGGATAATAAGAGCCAACCAAAATGGAAATCCTGTTCTGAATCCTCTAGAACACAGGCTGCAGTTATTAGCACTAATGAGTTCTTCAATAGAGTTTTCACTTTCAATCCATTACTCACTAAATTACATGAGATTTGAACATTTTATTATAAAATAAGCTTTGTGTTAATTGTTTTGGCCAACTGTTGGTTAATATAAGTGTCTAAAACAGTAACTTACTTATCATAGTATCCTTTCCAAATCCCTGCCATTTTAAAGTATAGACCAAACACTTGTTAAACTCATTCTTTCATGATACATTTAACTTATGATGGATTTGTCAGAGCATATCCCCTCTGTAAGTCAGGGAGCACTTGTACAATACAACTCAATTAATACATATACAGTGGGGACATTACTCCTTATGGGAAATATTTGCTCGGTACTTGTCATTCTCGGTTCTCGACAAGCCTGGAACAAATTAATGACAAGCTTCGAGGATACCTGTAAATCACAGTACTTACTGTTCATGCAGAACTCATTCACTCAATTTTATTATATCTTGTCTCAGAATGCCTAATGTTCTGAAGTCAGTTTTGTAGATCGACACCTATTTGTTGCAGTTATATCAGATTATGAACCCACATGGCTTACGGCCAACAACACAGCTGAAGACACTTTACATATGTATTGTAGTAAAATATATTTGCATGGAACATCATTATTTTAAATAGACTTTGAAGAAAATTTGATTAACTTAGTTCACTGAAGAATTCAGGACAAGTATTTGACATGCTGGATTAGATAGCACAACTTTATAAACAACTCAAGGTTTGATCACAGAATATAGCACACAAACATTTGAACATTTGTTTTTCATAATACAGGGTCATATTCTTAGCCTAGCAGTATAATAAATATACCAGTGCCTAATATAGCATTGTCTGTGATCTGTTCAATATAAAAACCTTTCTGTTTATAGTCTTTGAAATTCCATCAAATACATGTGCTCTCATTCAGTGAAGTGAGCGTCAACATTTTACCAGCCCCTAAGGTTCAGATTAGCAAAATAACTTCTTTCCAGACTGTCTCCTTTGAATGATTCGTAGCACTTTGGCAATAGCTATGCTATTTCATCATTTTCTCAGACATCACAGCATTAGTATGGCTTGGGTACAATGCTACACTGGAAATACATGTGTTCCATATTTTTTTTACTGTATCTATATATTTTTTTTCTTCTCAGAGACTGTTTTATATCTGGAGCGTTTTGAAACGAATCATAAATAACTCTGTTACTCTATAGAAAAATACACTCAGTTTAGTATGGGTTGCAGGCTATACAATGTTCAGTCATAGTCCAGGCATGAAGTACATGATCTTCAAATCAACAAAATGTAATTGCAAAATGCAAGAACTCCCTGATTTATGATGGGGATACGTTCCAACAAATCCAAGTTCAGTTTATTGTAAAACCGAGGATTTTGATATATGCTGTATATACCATAGCGTGGCGTACATTTAATGTGCTTAAAACATGAATGCATTCCTGACTACATTTCCCAGTGCTCACCCCTCCCACCACATGACTCCCTATGTGCAGGAGAGTAACATAGTGTATAGCGCACCTTAAACATGCTTAAAACACTTACATTAAACCACAGTTGCAAAATCATTAACACAATGCTTATTTTACAATAACGTATTGAATATCTCATGTAACTTTTTTTTTAAATAATGAAAGTAAAAAACCAAAGATCATTGTGGGAGCTTTTCCTCACTACATTTCCCAGCGTTCATCACACCCTTCACATGACTCCCTATGTCACGCACTGCCAACATCCTCATCAGAGTGTGAGAGAGTATTGAGATGTGTATCGCTTGCCCGGGAAAATGCTAAATTCAAAGATCAGAGTACTGGTTCTGATGAATGTGTATTTATGTTTATTATCGGATTCCCAGTGTAAAGTTAAAATATCGTAAGAAATTCTGAACTAAATTATATATCATCTGACAGCTACTTCTGGCAAGATAACGTGTCATGTCAAAGCTCAAATCATCTCAAACTGGTTTCTTGAACATGACAATGAGTTCACTGTACTCAAATGGCCTCCACACTCACCAGATCTCAATCCAAAAGGCCATCTTTGGGATGTGGTGGAAGGGGAGATTTGCATGATGGATGTGGATCTGTCAAAACTTCAGCCACTGTGTGATGTTATCATTTCAGTATGAACCAAAATCTCTGAAATGTTTCCAGCACCTTGAATCTATGCCATGAAGAATTAGCAGTTCTGAAGGCAAATGGGTGTCCAATTCGGTACATGTACTAGCAATGTGTACCGCTGCCGATGAGTGCATATAATTTAGATCAGAATTTCTTCAATAAGAGTACTCACTCCCCTGCTTGTCCAACAAAACACAAACCAATTACTTGCACTTGTCTGTTTTACGATGACCCGATATTTCAACTGTACGATGGGAATCCGATAAAACACAAACACACATTCAGCAGAAACAGCATTCTGAGTTTTGAATTTCAAATTCTTCCGAGGAAGCAAACCACAGCACAATACTCTCCTGCATTGATGAAGAAAAGCCATAGTCACGCAATGATGCCGTAATAAAGGGATGGACATGGTCAGCAACAATACTCAGGTAGGCCGTGGTGCTTAAATGATGCCCAAGTGGTATTAAGGGGCCCAAAGTGCGCCAATAAAACAGTCCGGTCATTCTCATGTTGCATTTTAATCTAACCATAGACCCAGTGCATTTTTGTTTCTCAATGGCAAGCCAAAACTAATTCTCTTGAAGACTAATTTTCTCGGGATACAATGACCTGCTGTTCTTATTGCAGACTATTTAATATAAAAATAAGTACTATGGTCCTGGTAACCATCAGTATTACTGAGTACTAGGTGAAAGCCTAGCATTAGCTATAAGACAGGCAAGTCAAGCAAACCGATAATAGTGTAGCAAACACTTAGCCGAGTAGTCAGCTAGGAAACTCGAATTACAGAAAATACACAGAATAAAAGATTGAAAGTGTCTGAGACAAATGTGACAGGCTAATTAACTTTGCAAACAATAATTATAGTAAGGTTGTTAAGTATAAGTTCTTATCGATTCCACATACCTTTTGGCAGCAGCTGAAGCCAGTATCTGCTGACTGTGGCTTGTAATCATATGTTGTAGGCTTTAAAATTTGCCCTACTTTAAGAGCCCATTTAAATAACTCATTTTTGTTCTCATATACTTTTGATACTTACTGATATTACAGAGGTAAGTTCACATAGATTCACATTTGTTTGCAGAGTGTCATAAGTTTTAAATGTATGGCTTAAGCTGTCAGATTTAAACAGCAAGTGTATTTAGCTCAACAGGATTGTTGGTGTGACAACTTAGCCGAATTCAGATAGAAAACCTCTGAACAAACCAAATGGAAAATTCTTTTCCCCTAACTTCATGTGTGAATGATGTAAAAGTAGCAGCTAGTGAGGGCAGACATGCCAGTCAGTAGTTTAGTTGTATCAGCGGTACTGTGATGAATGCCACTCGGAGAAAATCATTAGAAACTTCAGGTCATATCAAGTACTGGTTTTTGGAATACAGTATCAGTGTTATGTAAGACTCTGGGTGTTTCTAGACCTCTTTTCATACTGGGGCATAAAAGTGCATAAAAGCTTGCATAATAATCCTGTTAAACACTAAATAGATTAAGTAATTTAGCACTAAAGTGGCCAACACTCTGCCATGGATGACAAATGAAGACCAAATTATGACTGCTGACTACTGGCAGATGAAAGAAAGAAACTGGCTCTGACTGAAAGCATCAGATATTAAAGCGTTTGGAAAGTTGCTGTTTCCAGCACCTTGTTGAATCAATGCCATGAAGAATTAAGGCAGTTCTGAAGGAAAAAGGGGGTCCAATCCGGTACATGTACTAGCAAGGTGTACCGCTACCGATAAGTGTATATAATTTAGTTCAGAATTTCTTCAATAACAGTACTCACCGCCCTGCTTGTCCAACAGAACACAAACCAATTACTTGTACAGGTACTCTCTGTTTTACAATGACCCGATATTTCAACTGTACGATGGGAATCCGATAAAACACAAACACACATTCAGCAGAAACAGCATTCTGAGTTTTGAATTTCGAATTCTCCCGAGCAAGTAAAACACAGTACAATACTCTCCTGTATTGATGAAGAAAAGCCATAGTCACGCATTTTAGTCTAAAGCAAAGGCTGAAATATGGTGTTCTGAATGGCAAGCCAAAACTAATTCTCTTGAAGACTAATTTTCTCAGGATGCAATGACCTGCTGTTCTTATTGCAGACTCTTTAATATAAAAATAAGTACTATGGTCCTGGTAACCATCAGTATTACTGAGTACTAGGTGAAAGCCTAGCATTAGCTATAAGACAGGCAAGTCAAGCAAACAGATGATAGTGTAGCAAACACTTAGCCGAGTAGTCAGCTAGCAGACTCTAATTCCAGAAAATACACAGAAATAAAGATTGAAAGTGTCTGAAACAAATGTGACAGGCTAATTAACTTTATCAGTGTTATGTAAGACTCAGGGTGACTGTAGACTTCTTTTCAGACTGGGGCACCTACAGAGGATCACAGCATTACCTCTCTGCTTGCCAGTGAGTTGTAGGAGCACAACAGTGAATAAAAGCTTCCATAATAATCCTGTTAAACACTAAGTAGATTAAGTAATTTAGCACTAAAGTTCTAAATTACTGGGGCATAATAGGAAATGTAGAGTCTGTAGTGAATTTGCATGGCATGTTCTGTAGTTCTGCTCAGTAATCCAGGATAAAATTTACTTTTTACTCCCAGTAACTTTAGTGGGACACAGAACATAGAAGCACTTTGTAGTTCTACAATTACAGACTGTCCATCTGTTTCTCTACATACTTTGTTAGTTCATTTTACTCTGTTCTCTAATGGTTTGGACCACCACAGACCAGGTACTACATGGGTGGTGGATAATTCTCAGCACTGGGGTGAAACTGTCATGGTGCTGGTATGATTGGATCAGACACGGCAGTGGCACTGTGTTTATAAACTCTAGCAGCAATGCTATGTCCGATCCACTCATACCAGTGATGCACCATTAGAGAACAGAGTAAAGGGGACTACCAAAGTCTGTAACTGTAGAACTACAAAGTGCTTCTATATGGTAAGTGAAACTGATAAAATGGAAAGTGAATGTACAAACAAAGAGGGTGATGGGTGAGTGTGTGTTATCAAGAATCAAACTATAATCTACATACATACACATTTCCATATCTGCATAAAAATAGGCCAACCAAAAACCAGCACAGCACATTGACTGAGAACTTTACACAACAATTAAAGGCAATTCAGTCTGAAATTCCAAGTAGAATATGATAATATCTAGCCTACAATGAAAAAAAAAACAGGGAAATGTTATTAGTAAAAATAAAAATGACTTGGCAATGATCATATAAACTCGTACATGTAAGTAAAAGTTTTCTTTCACAGTGTGCTTCTTCAAGCACTAAATGCTGGATTATAATAAAACACTGACTGTATGAATGACTGTAGCCACATTTAACATGAGCAGTAATATAGAAATGGATAAATCTGAGCATTGCTGTGTAATTATTTATAGTTTTTTTCAATTAGTTCAAGGAAACCATTCCCATTTCATGTAAATTACAAAATGAAAATAGCATGGTCATTGGTTATTGGTCATTTTCCATTCTTGCATAAATGCATAATGGTAGATTCAGCTGTGTGATTTGTGTATACTTTGAGAGACTCCCTGTGGGAATTCTCCTCTGAGATGTGAATGTGGCTACTACTTTGGCTGTATCTACTTTATTGTTTACTGGTGACTGGTTGTCCTAGAAACATTACGGGTTTCAAATTTAAATTGAAGCTTTTCTCCCATTTCTGTAAATAGGCCACTTCTATGAAACAAGTTTTGATTTCTGATTTAGAAGAACATAGGCATTCCTTTATAAGAACAGCTTCTTTATCAGTGAATACATTTTTGTAGGAGTTCTACAAACAGTCTAAACAGAAGTCTTTAACAAATCTTAGAATTTAAAGACATTTGAAGCATGTCTAGGGAAGAGGCCACCTCTGGTCATGATATACTGTAGATATTAGATCAATGGAAATTTAATGAGAAGTCCTTACATTAGCCATGTCAGTTATTTAAAATACAGTCAGGAAGCACATTTTCCATCTATTCTCTTTGGTGTCCCACTGGCGGCGAATGCGTGGGAGTGCTGCTGAAATGTGGTCAGGAGGATAACTCTCTCCTTTCAGCAGTTCCAGCCATCTCAGCAGATTCTGCTTTACATCATTTTTTGACTGAATAAGTGACAATGCATAAAACAAGTAAGGAAAAGATCAGAAAGTGTATTTGTAAACATAGTTTCAGCAAGTGTAATTGAGTTAATTTTAATCGTAACATTAATGACTTTGCATCTTGAGATCCTAACTTCAAGTTCTCATCATATTTTATAAGTATCAGCATGGGATATCCTGTTCATTCTGTGATAACATGAAACATCTGGTCACAGATAAAATGACACACAGATACACTGACATGGATTTTGTTAAATTTAGGTAGAATTTAGGTCAATGCTCTGGACAATGACAACAAAATGTGTTGCAGCAGAAGACTTTTTTCTAACTCATGTAAGGTCAATGTTTGTGAAGTCCTTATGAAGCAGTAAAGAAGCAGAGCTATCCTTGGTTCATTTAATTAAGTCTGGGGGTATGATGTCAATGCATGAAACATGTCACTGAACTATACTCATTTTGGGATTGGACGTAGATATTAGGAGATAATCTAAACTTGTAAAGTTGGCTTTGAGACAATGCTACATTGTAAAAAACGCTATATAAAAATGGATCTGACTTGACTTGACTTGACTCATTGGTAACCGGGCACGTCCAGAAAGTGTTGCAATCTGGTGGAGACATTCCTGGGAAACCCTTCCTGTGTGTGGGTGAGCATTATCCTATTTTTCAATGCCAGTTGGAAGCCCTGCCATGAGAGGCAAGACATGTGGCCACAGGATGTCCTGCACATATCACTGAACTGTTGGTGTCCCTCGTATCACTGCTAGGGGTGACTGTCTTTCATATGCGATGACTCCCCAGATTCAGAAAACTGTCACTCTACAGCAAAGGCAGGACTGAAGCACTCACCACGAGGCCTCCATACTCAAAACCGTCGTCGGATCACAAACAAAACCCAGATTCATCAAAGACGATATGGTTCCAGTCCAAAGCAGATTTCTTGTTTTAAGATTCTTGTTCTCTACACCACTGCAAATGAAGGCGGCAGTGGCTGGCTGTCAATGTCAGGACACATGATGGGAGTCGTGACGACAAATTTTCTTCTGCTACGCACCTGGAAATGATGTGGGCAGAGACAGGGGTGTGTAGTGAAGGACCCACGTGTGTCTGGTTGGTGGACAACGAAACTGTGGGAGCTGCTTGTGCTTGTCACTGGACCAAACAATCCTCTCTACTGGTGGTCTGTTTGTGGATGTTGTCACGGAACCACTGCTCCCAACACCTCTGGTGGGCAATCCGTCGAAATGACCATCCTTTTTCTCTCAGTCCAATGATATACCCCCTCTCAAAGTCTGTCAATTGGGCAAAATATATTCGAGTCAGTTGTAGAGGCATGTCTAGCAGTGAAAAATCTCTCAGCAAGAGGTACATTGCCCAAAAGCAGCTTCTGAGAGCCTTTTTATAGGGCAGCAGGGGAAGCACTTTTAGACCCTCTTCTGGCAAGACCCAGTGTCTAGTCAGACCAGACCTTTGATCATTTACATATCTACCTGAGACAAACGCAGCATTTTGCAGCATTCTGACATCCATGTGGGTGCGTTATTTTTTTGTCAACAAGCGTATATACACATCTTCATGATTACTTAGTTTTAATTTGATATTGGGTGAAGACAGCAATGAACAGAAAGTTCAGCTATTTGCTTCCTGACATGCAGAAAATCACTGTTGTGTGCCTGCTTGACTATATCACTCAGCCAAAACCAAACATCATCTGTAATCTGATTATTTTAAGGTTTCCATTTGGTACATTCCTACAAAGTCCAACTTTTCCCATAGCTTCTGCAGTGGCCTGAATGAGGAATGAGATATCTTACTGAAAATATCCCTCTTGCCTTAGAGACCAGCAGTCTCTAATCTTGTTTGTTTTTGGAAGTAGAAAATCTAGCGGGTCATGGACACAGGGATGCTTACATTATCTCAGAGCAGCAGCTTGGATTGGATATAATCAGAGAAAGTCTCATCCTCTTTGCTGCATGAGTCATACAGTTCATTCTTAATATGTCATCTAGTGAGTCAGCAGAGGGGTTCCATCCATCTGTCCTGGTCTCTGGCCACGGGGATTGAACCAAATGGCTTACATAAATTTGCAACTCAGAGTGCAGCTGGGCAATACAAAAAAGGACTGTGCTGCCTCCCAGTGTTTCAACCCAACTCTTCTTGGTTTTTCACTGACCTGGGGTGACTCAGTGAGCCTGATTTTCTATAATATTCCGTACAATGAATATACTCAAGAACATTATCCTATTGTCTGGTCCCATCCAGAGAAGGATGGGCTGTCGAATTCATCCCGTCTCATTTGTGATCTAGACTAAATATATATATATATAGAGAGAGAGAGAGAAGAGAGAGAGAGAGAGAGAGAGGAGAGATGAGAGAGACACAGAGAGAGAGAGAGAGAGAGAGAGGAGAGAGAGAAGAGAGGAGGAGATCCGCTCCCTTCTCCGTTGTCCGCAACCCTCCACCCCCCCGCTTCGTCTTTTCCCTTTTTGCCTCTCCCACCCCGTTTTTTTACACCTCCCCTATTCCTCAACCTTTGCTACCATTCTTCCCACCAACCGTTCTTTCCATTATCATCCCCGTCTCAGTTGTGATCTAGACTAATAATATATATATATATATATATATATATATATATATATATATATATATATATATATATTATATATATATACACATATATATATATATATATATATATATAATATATATATATATATCTATATATATATATATATATATATATATACACATACACACACACACACACACCCGCGTATATATATATATATATATATTTTTTTTTTTGTGAAGCCTGCTTTGTGACAATATCTGTGGATAAAGGCGCTAGGTAAATACGTTGTACTTGAATACCAGTGTGTATATAGTCCAACAAAGGATAAACAAGCTTGAGACACTTAAGATAGATCAGCTGTATCTTAGTGTATAACTTCAGTGATCAACATTCATTACTGAGTTTCAATCCTTTATTTTTGAGGATTTACTTGAGGAGGTATAAGGGTCGTGGTATCAAACTCTGGTGAAGTAATATATATTCTGACTCAAAACAAGTCTTGCCAAATCCAAAGATAGCTGAAAATATCAGTGATACTATATGTTCTTGTAATAATGGTAAGGTTATAGTAAAAAAACAACTTAGAACACGTTTTCTGTTTGCAAGTTTACATTTACAGCATTTAGCAGATGCCCTTATCCAGAGCGACTTACAATTGATACGATCTTACAATCCAAAGCAATTGTTGGTTACCACAGTAACAAAAAAATGTTACTTACATGTACAGTGGGGCAAAAAAGTATTTAGTCAGCCCACTGATTGTGCAAGTTTCTCCTACTTAGAAAGTTGAGAGAGGTCTGTAATTTTCATCATACGTACACTTCAACTATGAGAGACAAAATGAGAAAAAAAAATCCAGGAAATCACATTGTAGGATTTTTAAAAAAGAATTTAATTGTAAATTATGGTGGAAAATAAGTATTTGTAAATAAATACAAAAGTTCAACTCAATACTTTGTAACATAACCTTTGTTGGCAATGACAGAGGTCAAATGTTTTCCTGTAAGTCTTCAGCAAGTTGGCACACACTGTAGCTGATATTTTGGTTGGCCCGTTCCTCCATGCAGATCTCCTCCAGAGCAGTGATGTTTTGGGGCAACACAGACTTTCAACTCCCTCCACACAAATTTTTCTATGGGGTTGAAGTCTGGAGACTGGCTAGGGCCACTCCAGAAGCTCCACTTCGTTGCCCGACCCGGTGTTTGGGATCATTGTCATGCTGGAAGACCCAGCCACGTTCCATCTTTCAATGCTCTCACTGATGGAAGGAGGTTTTGGGGTCTTTAACATCTCACGATACATGGCCCCCGTTCATTCTTCCCTTAACACGGATCAGAAGTCAGTCGTCCTGTCCCCTTTGCAGAAAACACAGCCCCAAAGCATGAGGTTTTCACCCCCCATGCTTTCCAGTAGGTATGGCGCAACTCAGAATTATTCTTCTTCCTCAAAACACAGTGAGTTGAGTTTTTTACCAAAAAGTTCTATTTTGGTTTTATCTGACCACATGATATTCTCCCAATCCCTCTTCTGATTAATCCATATGCTCTCTGCCAACTTCAGACAGGCCTGGACATGTACTGGCTTAAGCAGGGGGGACACGCCAGGCACTGCAGGATCTGAGTCCCTCTCGGCGTAGTGTGTTACTGATGGTAGCCTTTTTACTTTGGTCCCAGCTCTCTGCAGGTCATTCATCAGGTCCCCTCCGTGTAGTTCTGGGATTTTTGCTCACCGTTCTCATGATCATTTTGACCCCACGGGATGAGATCTTGTGTGGAGCCCCAGATCGAGGGAGATTATCAATGGTCTTGTATGTCTTACAATTTTCTCCCACAGTTTTGATTTTATTCACACCAACCTGCTTGCCTATTGTAGATTCACTCTCCCAGCCTGGTGCAGGTTTACAATTTCCTCCTGCTGTCCTTTGACAGCTCTGTGGTCTTGGCCATGGTTTGAGTTTGGAGTCTGACTGTTTGAGGCTGTGGACAGGTGTCTATTATACAGATAACGAGGTCAAACAGGTGCCAATAATACAGGTAAACGAGTGGAGGACAGAAGAGCGTCTTAAAGAAGAAGTTACAGTTCCTGTGAGGGGCCAGAAATCTTGCTTGTTTGTGGGTGACCAAATACTTATTTTCCACCATGATTTACAATTAAATTCTTTAAAAATCCTACAATGTGATTTCCTGGATTTTTGCTTCTCATTTTGTCTCTCACAGTTGAAGTGTACCTATGATGAAAATTACAGACCTCTCTCGTATTTCTAAGTAGGAGAACATGCACAATCAGTGACTGACTAAATACTTTTTTGCCCCACTGTAAAACATGATTAAGTGGAATGTGTAAGGAATGCAATAGCATATTCTAACTACACTGAATATAGACTTATATCATCACTGTAGCTGCAGAAACGCCTGCCAGGACCATGAACGAGACACTGCCTCCTTAGAATTCACACTCCTGACTTAACCAGTGATGACTGGTGAGACCGCATTAACTCCACAGGCTGATGATGAAGCACAGTCATTAATGCATTCTAACCTCAGAGATTTATTCAAAATATTCATAATTTCTACTTTTTGACTCACAATGGTTATTGAGAAAAAACACTTAATACATAACATTTTGCTATTTTCTTAGTAGTTTTTGCTGATGTTAAACATTTATAAAGGTATAATGTTAAATTTGCATTACGTTCATGGTAAAATGAGATAAAAGCTTGTAATATTTTTAAAGTGTCTCACTCTTATTTGGCCATATCAGCAAAAACACGGTATAATAGATCCAGTATGTGCAAATGACCAGTTTTACCAGACAAGTATAGTTATTACCAGAGAGGAGAGGAAAATAAAGAATGAAGAATTATGATTTGAGCTGTATTCTAGCAACACAAGCATAAACATTGAAAAACAGCACAAGTTATATGGAATCAAATTTAGTAAGAACTAAAATAATCCAGACCACATTAGGTTAAATATGATTTTGATCTTCACTCATGTTGACTTCTGTCAGGAATTACATCATCTATGTTGCCACACAACTCTATCATTAAAGTTTAAATGCTGACAAGGGTTTTCTCTATTCATGATATTCAAGTATGTTTTGGTCCAAAAGCATATAAAATCACTGAATTATTCACTTCACTCAAGTTACCTATCAAATAGTAATCTTTAAAAATTAACAAATAAAGAATTATTTTTAGCATTATTAGTGTCTAATGGAAGAAGCAAATCAGTTTTCATATTGCTTTTGCTATTTGGATTGTGCCCAATGACTTTTCATCTTTGGTTAAAGTGGTGTCTGCTGTTCTTCTTCTAGAGCTCCCATATCAGATAATCCTTTATAGACAAATAATACTACAGAATATAATTTTATGTTATAATGTAACAGGCTTGTAGAAACCACTTTGTACAATGCACAACACATCAAACCTTGAGGTGGCTGGACTATCCACTAACCTGGATTTGTCGCTAAAGACTATATGGTTCCAGTCCATAGCAGTCCGGGTTTCTCTCACACGACACCACTGCAAACAAAGGCAATGCTAGCTGGCTGTCAGTGACAGGGCATATCATGGCCACTGAGACAACAAATTTAATTCTGCTTAGTACCTGGAAATGGTTCAACCAGAGACGGGGGTGTGTAGTCATGGTGCCACCTATGTCTGGATGGTGGACAACAAAACTGTAAGAGCTCCTCGTGCTTGTCAATGGATAAAACAATCTTCTGTACTGATGGTCTGTCTGGGCCGCCCGGAGCCTGTTTACCATGTGCACGTGCCCTCATGGAACCACTGCTCCCAACACCTCCTAATGCTAGGTCAGAACAGCCTAGAAGGTGGGTAATTCATTGAAATGACCACCCTGCTTTTCTCAGTACAAAGATGCACCCCCTCTCAAAGTCTGTCAACTGAACGCATTTCTATCTGGGTGCGTTATTTTTTTGTCAGTGAGTATAGTTAAGTTGAAAACAGTCAGGTTTTAACTTACCCAACAGATGAGACTAATTGTGAAATGACAGACAGTTGTACCAGTTACTAAAATGTGTGGTAAATCACTGCAAAACACAACAATAACATATAACTGCATGCTGTTTTAAAACAATATTTCAAATACTAGCATATAATAGTGTTGTGCATACATCAAAATAAATATATTATTAGATAAGAAGCTGTGTTGTGCCAAACTGGACAACAAACCATTTGTAATCGATCTGTAAAGCAATTTTACAAACACTGTCACAATGCAGCTTTACAAAAAGCATAACATTCAGAAAGGCAGAGGTGACAGAGGCAAGGAAAAACAACTTCAGATGCATAAGAGAGAAAGATTAAGAGGACAGATAATGCTGCTATTGGAATTCCACATACACAACTTAAACCTGTTTGACTACACAGAATATCCATGTTACATTTTACCCCAGTGTTGTGGCTCACTCTCCCCTAATGTTGGTTATTTACAACTTCAGGGACCTGGGCTCAATCCTGAGTTTTAGTTGTTGTCTGTGTGGATTTCCTTGAGGTACTCAGGTTTCACTCGGCTTCCCAAAAACTTTCCACTTCATGGTTTCACAATAGGTTTGAGTGGGAGCATGATGCCCTGCAATGTACTGGTATAATCATCCAGGATGTATCACTGCCTAAACTGTTGTTGGAAAACTAAAAATCATCATATTGAAATTACTGTTGTTTATGAATATCTTTCACAGTAGTGCTTTAGACAGCCAAACACCTGCTTTTATCATTATGGGTTCTGAGAATCGACTCCATACTGAGTTTGCATATTGAAAGACCACCATAAAAGCCCACAGCTGTTCACATTCATATGGAAAATGCAAAAACATTACCATACCTTTACAGTAAGAATGATTAATTTCAGGGTAGTTAAATCATTCACATTGTTCACTGCACATACGTTTTTGTTTCTCTAATATGTACAGATTTATCCTAACTAAAGTGATACATCTAACAATATCCTGCAAATTCATTATAAAATATCACCCAACCAAACACGTGTTATGAACTTATAATATACCATAATCTTTTTTAGATAAAAAAATGAATATGACAAACTGCTATTCATATTACATGTTACATTTAGTCATTAGGAAGATGCTCTCATCCAGAGCAACTTACAACTGATACAGTCTTACCATGTACACTCTAAGCAGTTGTTGGCTCCGGGCTTGAACCCTGGAACCAGTGGCTTAACCACTGGGCAATAACATTCGCTCAGTGTCATGTTAACACCATTTATGTCTTTTTTGACAAGTACAGAAAGTCTTTGTATTCCCCCTTTGAATGTAATCCAGTGCTAGCAAGATCAAACTGAAGGTTGGTAGTTGGATGCTATGGTGACACTCCGGGGTAAAAACTGCTGCTGCTATGTGTTTCTGTTTTAGATTAGTCTGTATAGACTGTTTTGTGACTGGGTTATTTCTCTCTTACTTCTTAGAGTTGTTTATGATAGTCCATTGGTAACATTCTTTTCTTCTGACTTCCTGCAAGTGATGTTATGGTAGATCGTTTTCTGTATTCCCATGGGGGGATTGACTGGAGTTTTGACAGTGTTTCCATTTGTGTATTTTACACTTGTAGGTTTTTAGATCGTCTTTTATACAAAGTCCTAGTGGTTGGATCTGGCTAGGTTGTACCTCGTACAGGTTACTGTTGCTGTTAATGGAATGGTACGGGTTTTGTTCGTTACAGTACATCTTTATTGCATATTTCAGCACTGTTTGTTGCCATGTCATGTGCAATGGTTCAGTTGCTTCTAAGTCTTGTAGGCTGCCTGTGTTAAGTTTGCACAGGTTTCCTGTTGGTGACTGTTGGTGTCATTTTGGTGTCTCTAAAGTGTCCGGGTGTGTGTCCTGTGATGGGTTGGTGCCCTCTCTAGAGTGCACCCTGTGCTGTCATTAGGCCCCAATGCCCTGCGACCCTGAACTGGAATAAGCAGATATGAAAAATAATGAATGAATGAATCTGCAAATCAATCAAGTCTGAGAAGGGCTTTCAGATTTCAGTCTGCAGAGTGTCCACCCAAGACTTGCATATCTACCTGCATGTTTTCCTATAAATTAAAGTCTGTCAGGAGCTGGAACAGAAGAGGAGAAAATACAGATTGGCAGGATTTATTGAAGATCAGGTTGCAATTTTCTAGTACTGGAACGTTATGTCAAAGTCAGTGCCAGTTTTATGTGCTACTAAAGTGGTTCTCTTCTCCTGTCCGTTCAGGTTGCTATACAACTGCAGCATCTATTAATGAATGAGGCAGCAGGCCTACACAATGCAAATGTATACCAAACTTATTAGACAAAGACATTAAAGTAAAGCCTTCCCATCTTTAAGTACTGGTTGTTCAAGCATTTTTCGCAATTGAAAAGTTTTGTATCTCTCATAAACTGTAAATGGGCAGCCATAAAGTAACTGTGGTAGCCTAGCGGGACTGTGGTAGCCTAGTAAGGTAATGGACTATGGACCAAAAAGTCCAGGGTTCAAATCCCACCTCTGCCAAACCTGCCACTGTTGGGTCCTTGAGCAAGGCCCTTAACCCACAATTGCTTGGATTGTAAGACTACCAATTGTAAGTCGCTCTGGATAAGGGCGTCTGCTAAATGTTGTAAATGTAAATGTAAATAAAGGTTAGTCTTATAATTCTACAAGTATCTGTAAGCTTAGCTAGAAATAAAAGTGGCATGCTATTGTAGTAAATCCATATCCCAAATTGAAGACAACAGAGGGCAATTTATTTTTTTTTTTTCTTAGGAAGCTTTAATTTTCAATTTAATTTTTAAATTTGCTTGTCGCAGTCTCTGAGTTTACAAAATATAAATAGCCTGAAGTATTAATATCCATGTGCTCTAAAATGATTGGTCTTCCACTGAGATCTATATTACATAGACAACACTGAAAAAGAATGCTCTATTATTAATGATCCATCACATGTTTTTCATTTTGCTTTTGAACTGTTCTTAGATGTCAGACTGTCCGACGGAGAGTGACCTTAGTGCCTGAAACCATCAGGCTACTAAATGAGCACTTACATTGATTAAGTGGACACTGAGACTATAGGTATTTTAATGTTTTTGTCTTCGCATGCTGTCTACTGTTTTTCCTGTGTGCCCAGTGTGAATTGCCCCTCAGGGATAAATAAAGTGGATTAAATTCAGTTCAATTCAAAATAATTTTCCTATTGTTGGAACAATGGAGATAAAAATAACAGAAGATTATAAAAAATATTTTAAATGACTAAATATGCTTTAAACTACTTTGACATGATTTTATACAACGTATTATTAATATTATTATTTTAAAAGTTCCCATTTTATCTTTGCTATTTTTGGGCAGGGTTGCGGGAGCTCCAGCGCTTATCCCCGGAGAACATGGTGCGTGTATGTGCCTCTTCTACTTATTATTATTATTACTCAATTTTTCCACACACCTTCCATCTATTCTCCTCTAAATTTGGCACATTTGCATTACACCAGCACTCATATCAACACATTGCTCATGTGTTTCTGTAAAAATTATATGCTGGTTGACTGCAGAAATCATTATTTTCCATTTGTAGACTGGCAATGCACATGTGAGGTCCTTAATGATGCTGTTGTAGAACAGGTAACATGCACAATGAAAACTAGCTAATTTAAAATGAGTCCTTTTGGATTAACTCATCAACACCTTGAGACATTTAGTCTGTAATTACCATACTCAGGTGTGAATGCTTATCTGTTAAACTCATTTTCACAGTCACTCTCTCACCTCATTTCCCTCATTTCACCAAGCAACCATTAGCAGCATCATAAAAGTTAGGAATCTGCACCACAGCCTAATTTGTTTAGTTTGTTTATTTAACAGCACTATCAGCATCGATGGCCATTTCAGGGACAGACACTCAAGGATACATCAATACGCAACGTTACATCAAGACTAGTAATATAAACATTCAGGCCGGGCCAATTTACCATAATCAGTTAACCTAATGCATGTCTTTGCACTGTGGGAGGAAACCGGAGTACCCGGAGTAAACCCAAGCAGACATGGGGAGGACATGCAGACTCCACACAGACGGAGTCTGGGATCGCTGTGAGGTGAGAGCTCTAATCACTGCACCACCATGTCACCCCACCTACAGTACATCACTAAGCCAAAACTGATCGACTCTCTGTAATTTATCTACAACTACCCAGTGTGTATAAATACAGTCAGCTATTCAGTCAAACTCTCAATATCCAAATTCCTGCTAAAATGAATAGGTTATTTTAATCTTCTAACCTGCTATCTTCAATAACAAATGGCAACTGAGATAATAGCTGAATTTGATGCTTTCCTGAATTGATTTTTATGTCTACCTAAATCCTCTACTTTAGTTTTATTCAGTGCTTAATTATGAGAGAATAGTTTACTTTATACGGTAGCATTTAGCACTATAAGAAACAGCTGTGAGACATTAGAGAACACACACAAATGTGGCGGCATACGTGGTGAAAGAAACCGAGCTCATTCACATCCGCTCTGCAAACAACAGGCACTCAAAAGGACCAATCATAAAGTCTCTTGCACCATTACATTATGCTGAAATCATTAAAAGTAGATGGCATTTTGAATATACAGGAAACACAAAACATGCATAGGAAAAAAAATATATTAGGCTAACGTTACAGTGGCAGCTCTTTGCTGTTTTCCCTCTACATATTTCATTAATGAGATTTATCTTGCAATCCACAGTCTTTCATGAAAGTATTGCCACATGTAACTGGACATATAAAGAAAGGTTGGTCTGTCCAAACCTATGAACTACTACGAGTGTTTCAAATAACGTAAGGCTCCATCTGATTTGGTGATGGAATCACAAGTGCTAAAGTGCATTTGTAACTTTCCTACCTGTAGGAAAGCTGTTGAGGTAGTGGTAACACTCCAGCATGACGAATGATTGTACATTCATGTTTACTGAAAACTCTTATTAATACATATTAGAACAATGCCCAGTGCTAAACATATATTTCAAATGATGATTTTGATTTCAAATGACGAATTGAAAATATTGTGTTGAACTTCAATGCCAGTTCTATACAAAGAATCCACAGTGACTTGATGTTAAGTAGATAAATATGACTACAGGGATAAGTAGTAGGCAGTGCTGGGTGGTATATTGGTTTATGCAGTATACCGGTTTTAATTTCCCATACAGTATGAATTTCTCATATACTGCCAAACAGAAGCAAAGCAGAAATTAGAGCTATAATGCTTCAGACAACCAATTATATAGTATTGTTTGCTGCTACAAGTGCTATAGAGCATTGAGTGAAAATGGCCTAATTGAACAGCATTCTGGCTGCAGCTCACTAGCTAGCCAGGTGACATAACATACTGCATAGCATAGCACAACATGGCAGTCTGTTAACAGCTGGGAAAGACTCTGTCAACATGGTAGATTAAAGAACAGAAAACAGAGATCAGGACAAAGAAAGTAAGACAGAAGATGCAAAAGCAGGACTTGTGCCCAAGAAAGGAGCTGTGTCTGCTGTTGGGAAGTGTTTTGGTTTTAAAAAAGCCGACGTAGACCAAAAGGCTATATTGCAAAGTTTGGTGAGCTGCTGTTGGCAACTCCATCACTACATTCAACACCGTTAACCATTAATGCCAGTGAAACCGTGACGCCAAAGGCTCAGACATCACTTGAATAGGCATTTCCTCAATAAGCAAGCTCTGGAGCCATATTACAAATGCAGTAACAATCCAGTCGGGAGAGACAGGTTCAGAACAATGATTAAAAGACTGGATTTGAGGCATGTCTTACCTGGGCAAAAATACTTCAGCCAAAAAAGGTGTTGCAGTTTGCAGAGAAAAAAAAAACAGAAAAAGAAATATATTGTAAAACCAGTAGAATCTTTAAAGAAGATTGAGCTGACAAGTTAATTACTAGGCTGATTGAATTAAATTGTTTTCTTAAAGCTTCCTGGTTTTGGAATACAAGACACACAAAAAAGACAGAGGATGGCCTCTAAAAGCATAATTACATTATTTTTATATTGTTATAGCTTATGTCTTTTAAGCATATGGTATAGTTCCTTAAATATGCCAGGTGTATTGAAGTTTAGCATTGTCAAATTGGACACAAAGGCAACATAATTATGTGACAAGCATTTATGATCAGCATGATGCTAATAGGGTTCCAGTCCTGGATGGTGATATTTTATGCACAGTTTATTGTTATTTGAGAAGTCACATGTACAAGCATTTAAGAAATCCCCTGTAATAGAGGAATGACTGAACTGAACAACTGGATGAAACAATAGCAGTTACCTATAGCAGTAGGCATTTTATCAGGCTATTTTTCTCTATTTCTGTGAGCAGTCTTGAGCATTTTCACAGCATAAATGGATGCAGATTTTCCACTAAATCTGTCTGGAGAAAATGACTGATAGTCTGCCTAGGCTGCATCTAATGGAGGAAAGTTCCAGATTAGTCCTCATGCCAGGTATTTAATTCAGACCACATGTGCTGGGGTTAGAAGGACAATACATAATGGAAAGACTGCTGCTGCTTGAAAAGAACTAACTATAATTAGGTTCGCATTATTATAAGGTCGTAAAAATGTGTATATCATGATAAGGCCTCTCTTTTGTGTGAAACAATGTATACAAAACTGAGTGTAACATAAACCACAAAACGAAAGCATACTGATGAACAACTTGCTTTCAAAGAGAGGTTTGACGTCCAATATTTTGGATGGTGGCTGTTGCATAAAAAAGTAAACCAAAGACCTGATTACTGTCAGAAGTGCAGCCTTCGTCTAATGGAGTTCATTTCTCAAGGTGACACCTGTAATAAATATTTGTTTCCTCTGAAATGGAGGAAAAACTACTGCATTTACCTGAAACTGAATTAACATAGATTGAGTTTCTTTTCATAAACATGGTCTGGTGATCACACTTCATTTGTGACCTGGCATCCAATGTAGCAGAGCACATTATTGAATCATGGTGGTATACCTTACAATTTCCTTAATATTAGCACTAACTATGTTTCCGTACAAGAATGGGCAGGTAAATATGGGGACAACAGCACTTCCCAAAACAGTCTCTCTAAAGTTAAAAAGTTTCTAAAGTTTCCAAACCCATACATAGATGTAAATATTGATGTAGGCTACAATGTACCTGCATCTGCAAGGTTATCCACTTACACTTACCCACATTCTTTTAAAAATAATACATACAGATATGCCCAGTTATGGGCTCCGCTGCATTTACAGTGGTGCTCGAAAGTTTGTGACCCCTTTAAAATTTTCTATATTTCTGCATAAATATGAGCTAAAACATCATCAGAACCCAGTTAAACAAATGAGACAAAATATTATACATGGTCATTTATTTATTGATCAAAAAGATCCAATATTACATATTAGTGAGTTGCAAAAGTATGTGAACCTCTAGCATTAGCAGTTAAGTTGAAGGTGAAATTAGAGTCAAGTGTTTCCAATCAATGGGACGACAATCAGGTGTGAGTGGGCACCCTGTTTTATTTAAAGAACTGGGATCTGTCAAAGTCTGCTCTTCACAACACGTTTGTGGAAGGGTATCATGGCACGAACAAAGGAGATGTCTGAGGACCTCAGAAAAAGAGTTGTTGATGCTCATCAGGTTGGAAAAGGTTACAAAACCATATCTAAAGAGTTTGGACTCCACCAATCCACAGTCAGACAGATTGTGTACAAATGGAGGAAATTCAAGACCATTGTTACCCTCCCCTGGAGTGGTCGACCAACAAAGATCAATCCATGACCAAGGCGTGTAATAGTTGGTGAGGTCGCAAAGGACCCCAGCGTAACCTCTAAGCAACTGAAGGCCTCTCTCCCATTGAAGCGAAGAGTTAATGTGAGGAAACCCACCAACATCCCAGAGTTGAAGCTGCTCTGTACAGAGGAATGGGCTAAAAGTCACACCAGATACTGAAAGCAAAGGTTTTGCAACTCACTAATATGTAATATTGGATCATTTACCTCAATAAATAAATGACCAAGTATAATATTTTGTCTCATTTGTTTTACTGGGTTCTCTTTATCTACTTTTAAGACATGTGTGAACATCAGATGAAGTTTTAGGTCATATTTATGCAGAAATATAGAAATATTCAAGCACCACTGTAGTACTTCTATCCTCCCTTTCCCATCAAGACAGCACAAAGTCTCCTCTAAAGGTTAAATAACACAGGAATCTGGACCACTTCTTATTCCAAGAAGAATTGTAATTTGCTGCACACTGAGCACCACGCTGAATCCAAGTAAATTAAGTTACTTATAGGCCTACCCTGCTGCAGCCTCCCGCAATTTCAGATGTCCTCAGTTTCTATCCAGCTTGAGTCATCTGAGCATTGTTCACCTTCATTTGTTAAAATATACAGACTTTATTTCTTGTAATTATTCAATAAATGATACACTATAACAACTGTTTGCATAGCATTTACATTGCATTCGGTACCGTAAGTAATCTAGTGATGATATAAAGTATACGGGACATGGTATGCAAACACTCTTCCACTTTATATTTAAGACATGAGCATCTGTAGATTTTGGTATTCACGCTGCATCCTGGAACTGATCCCCCTTAAATACGAATGAGACATGTTTGAGTATGTTAAACAGTAAGAATTTAAGATACATAACCCATGCCACTTGTAATAATTTCACTGTAATGGTGATTTGTCACTTTATTTTTTGTTTTGTTTTGTTTAATAAAAACTTGCCATTTTGTGCATCTGTGTGTTATAGCAGTGGGGCTTGAAAATATTCTTCAAAATGGGGGCGCTGCAGAAAAAGTTTGGGAAGCACTGCTTTAAATGATTATTTAATTTTTTCCAGTGAGAGGTCTTGTGTAAAACCAGACAGCCTAAACAAGAGAACTGCATATTTTTAGAAGTTAATTTTGAATAGTCATGTATGCAACCACTGCCCTCCTTATCAACAAGTCTGGTATAACAAAATAAATGTTTGTTTGACGCCGTGCAGTGATCCATTCAACCACACACACACATTTTAAACAATCCTAAATGCGAACATTTGCCTAAACATATAAATGATTCTACGAATTAAAATAAAGTATAAAATCCTTATATTTCAATACCAGTGACCTGTTGATAAGCTCAAATCTACTGCAGGTCAGCAAGGGTTAGCTAGATCACAAGAAACATGAAGGGCATGCAAACATAAATGGCCCTCAAATCCATCTATGGCCCACTTACTGCTCTGCTTTTCATGCTCTCTGCTGTGTAGTGGAAATGGATATCCACACAAGCATCTCTCTCCAGCACTGTCCCTCTAGAGGTCAGTGAATTGAGATTCAGCATAGGCTCCCTGGAAAGGAATTATATACAAGTATGTGGCCTAGTTCCCAATGTGGTCGGGTAAGGAGTCTACAAGTGCCTTAGGTTATATAACCATCTAACCCATTTAATGACTGTACCTGGTTTTGGGGTGGCTGGCTAACTACAAAAAAGTCCATGTTTTTAATGGGACTGAGGTGTGTTTTGCAGTAATAAATGAAATATTTTCTTTCTTTCTTCTTTTCCATTTTACACAGAACTGTGTCGATATTGCTACTATCAATGTGTAATTTATATATCTCAAAGCCTGGCAAACAAGTTAGATTTCATACTACATTCATCAAGATGTGCATTATATTGACTTGAATAGAACACTGTTATTGCTGTGTAGCAAATGTTTTGTTTCAGAAACCTACTATCCCCTCACTCTCCTCAGACAAATACAAGCACACACAAGAAAACAAAATTACAGATAAGTGTATTTTGTTGTGTAATTCCAACAGTAACTGTACTCAAACCTTAAGATTAATTCATTTTGATATCTAGGTCCCTAATTTACATTCTTTTGATGTATTACATGTAATATCTATCTCCCTTATTTCTATTCCTTTAACAAGAATCAATTTATGCAAGAGTATTTCCCAAAACATAATTCAAAGAAAATTAAAAAACACATTGGGTTTTCCAACTCAAAAGCAACTAAACTCTGAATTCTGTGTATCACCAGTGTGTGAATAAAAAAAGACCAGGATAACACAGTTTTACAGAGTTTCCTGCTCCAAACAATTTCATTTTTGTGGAAAAGTTTTGCTCACTAGGGACCACTTAGGCTCCAGTCTTCTCTTGGTCTCTGGACTCATCCTACTGGCCTGCTTTACTGCAGCTCTGCCTTTCCTGCTCAATCACTGAAATAGAGCGACAATTTCTCAGCCTTAGATAAGTGTGAACACAGATGTTTTGCACCTGAAACAATTTTAAGATTTAGTTCCTCGTGTTCTGCAGGGTACCACATGGCAGTGTGAGTGCTTGCTTTAAATGAAATTAAGACAATGAAAGGCAGAGATACAGCTGCTTTTATTTGTTGTTCAAAACAACACAGGGGGGATATATCTATAAAAGTGTACCAGCACTCCAAGAATGTAATAAAAATAACCAGAGTGTGCTGGTAACAAAACACTGTGAACTGTCTGAATGGATGTGATCAAACCATATCATGTTCTTCTCTATTTATTTCTTATTTATTAATGCCCTGTCAGCATCCGTGGCAGGAGCATGGTGACAGCTGTATTGGTGAAACACACTCACACTGGTGAAATTTAGAGAGACCAATTAACCTAATGCAAACAGTTGGTATTTACATTTATATGATTTTAGCAGATGCCCTCGTCCAGAGCGACCTACAACTAGTACAATCTTACAGTCCAAGCAATTGTGGTCCTTGCTCGAAGACCTAACAGTGGCAGACTGCCAGAGGTCGATTTGAACCATGGAAGAACATGCAAATTGTACATGGGTGAGGTCCGGGTGCAAGACTGAACTGGGGATCTCCGGAGCTGTGAGATTACAGCTTCACCTACTTGGGGGCCTCCTATAATCTCATGTCTCATGATATGTGGAAAATTACTGATATTATTCTTGGCTGATGTCATGAGAAAGTGGGCTGATTTGTATGCCTGAATGAAATTCAGAAAAGTCAGACAGATTGTGTACAAATGGAGGAAATTCAAGATCATTGTTACCCTCCCCAGGAGTGGTCGAACAACAAAGATCACTGCAAGAGCAAGGTATGGAATAGCTGGTGAGGTAACAAAGAACCTCAGGGTAACTTCTAAGCAACTGAAGACCCCTCTCACATTGGCTAATGTTAATGTTCATGAGTCCACCATCAGAAGAACACTAAACAACAATGGTGTGTATGGCAGGGTTGCAAGGAGAAAGCCACTGCTCTCCAAAAAGAACATTGCTGCTCATCTGCAGTTTGCTAAAGATCACGTGGACAAGCCAGAAGGCTATTGGAAGAATGTTTTGTGGACGGATGAGACCAAAATAGAACTTTTTGGTTTAAAAGAAAAGCGTTATGTTTGGAGAAACGAAAGCACTGCATTCCAGCATAAGAACCTTATCCCATCTGGTAGTAGCATGGTTTGGGCCTGTTTTGCTGCATCTGGGTCAGGACGGCTTGCCATCATTGATGGAACAATGAATTCTGAATTGTATCAGATAATTCTAACGGAAAATGTCAGGACATCTGTCCATGAACTGAATCTCAAGACAATGACCCTAAGCACACAAGTCGTTCTGTTAATGTTTTGGAATGGCCAAGTCAAAGTCCTGACCTTCATCCAATCTAAATGTTGTGGAAGGACCTGAAGTGAGCAGTTAATGTGAGGAAACCCACCAACATCCCAGAGCTGAAGCTGTTCTGTAAGGAGGAATGGGCTAAAATTCCTCCAAGCCGGTGTGCAGGACTGATCAACAGTTACAGGAAACGTTTAGCTGCAGTTATTGCTGCACCGGGGGGTCACAGCAGATACTGAAAGAAAAGGTTCACATACTTTTGCCACTCACTAATATGTAATATTGGATCATTTTCCTCAATAAATAAATGACCAAGTATAATATTTTTGCCTCATTTGTTTAACTTTGTTCTCTTTATCTACTTTTAGGACTTCTGATGATGTTTTAGGTCATATTTATGCAGAAATATAGAAAATTCTAAAAGGTTCACAGACTTTCAAGCACCACTGTAGACAAACTACCTGGAAGTTGATTTTATTATCAAAGATTTCCTTCTGTGGCATGCCTGCTATTGCTTGAATGCCAAAGTCGTGGAAAAAGTTTCAAAGCTAAATGCATAAAAATCCAAGATCAACACGCTTGATGAGTTTTCCAGGTGATTCTGTGTTTAGAGGAAACAAACTCATCTAGAACCATAGTAACCAAGTAGTCTGCACACATCTATTTGCTTAAACATAAAAACAAGTAGTGTACTTACTGTTGAAAGATTATATTTAATATAATATTATATAAAATAATATCAGACCATTTTATATTAAACAAAATTTTATAGTTAGATATAGTTTATAGTTATAACAACGTTTTTGTACTGAAATAAGACTACAGTGTATCAAGTGATCTATGGTTTGATATTCTCTTCTTTGGAGAGCTTGCTTTTATAGATTTATTTTAATTTCCTTATTTACTTTTTTTCTCCATTCGTTTTCTTTTTTGTGGTCCACATCAATGACATAACCTCAGGTCATCTCATTATGTTGATCCACGTTTAATAACTTTAAAGTATTTTTCAAGGATGTCTTGTTGCAGAATTCCGGGTCTCAATTTTCTTTTTATCTGGTTCATCAGAAGCAGAACACATGTCAGAGAAAACTGCTTATTGTACCAAATCCTTTTGTTTAATCTTTGATTATGCACATACATCTTGTGGACTTAATGTAGTAGTTCTGGAATTGTATTTGTTTTGTTTTTAGATTCACTGCACCTGTGGTATGGTTGTGACCTGGAAATGAGTATGGACAGAAAAGAGAGAGAGAGAGTAGGAAGGGATAGCCCGACCAGCTTCTGCTTTTTTTGTATAGGTACCATGGGCAAATTTCATGTTACATTTACATCTCTGTTGAATTCTGTGAAAATGTAAAGCACAGACACATGTCCTATACTTTTCACCATGCACTCACAACCCCTGAAAACAAAACGTACAGTTAATTTGTAGCTTTTAAAATGTGTTTTCTGTGGTACTTAACAAGTTTGAATATTGCCCTAATAAAAGTATCATTATCTGTTTTGGTGTGGCTTCCAATAAAGACATTGTTCTACACAGTTACTCTATACAACAGCTTTATATAAATAGGTAGTTGTAATCTCACTACAAAGGAAGACTCCCCACTTAGTTCACAGAAAGAGTTAAAGAAATACTCAGTAAGTACGGTAGATTTTTTTTGTTCTGAAAATGCAGGGTGCTGACATATAAAACCTTACATTACCACTGAAGTTAAAATTTTGATTAAATTGTCAGATATTGGGAAGATATTCTGCCCTATAAAAAAATCACTAGACATAAAACGGATAAGTTTGTTATTGTTTTTTTTTTTACTGTACACTAGACCGAACAGAACACCACACATCAGTCAGTCGGTCAGTCACCTTCATGAACACGATTAACTTTCGCTATTGTGGAATTGTGGTTGCATGACTACTGTTTAAGAAATAAAGGGCAGTCTGGATATTTGCATTCCTAACACTGTCTGTAGATATTTCATTCTAGTTACGCTACTATCCACAGCATCTTTCTTTTAGGCACCCACTGATGTCATCAGTGGGTGCCACCTCCTCTTCCCACTTATGAGCCACATTAAATTCTTTCCAGTAGGTTTGATGACAGGAAAGTCATTGCGTAGGCCTGTATGCAGTTCATAAATGTTATTTTTTTTTTACACCTGGATGACAATTAGCTGTAATATTATATTATATATGTGTGTGTGAGTGTGTATATATATATATATATATATATATATATAGATATATATATATATATATATATATATAAAAACATATATATATACATACACACACGCGCGCACGCACACGCACACACACACAGTGATGTGAAAAAGTGTTTGGCCCCTTCCTGATTTCCAATTTTTTTCGCATGTTTGTCACACACGTGTTTCTGAACATCAAACCAATCATGCAAAAATCATTCAAGCATACAAAAAAAATTGGAAATCAGGAAGGGGGCAAACACTTTTTCACATCACTGTACATAGTGGTGCTTGAAGGTTTGTGAACCCTTTAGAATTTTAGATATTTCTGCATAAATATGACCTATAACATCATTACATTTTCACAGAAGGCCTGAAAGTAGATAAAGGGAACCTAGTTAAACAAATGAGACAAAAATATTATACTTGGTCATTTATTTCTTATGGGAAATGATCCAATATTACATATTAGTGAGTGGAAAAAATATGTGAACATTTGTTTTCAGTATCTGGTGTGACCCCCCTGTGCAGCAATAACTGCAACTAAACGTTTCCTGTAACTGTTGATCAGACATTTAGCCCATTCCTCCATACAGAACAGCTTCAGCTCTGGGATGTTGGTGGGTTTCCTCACATTAACTGCT